>PVJN01058555.1:0-12120 GCA_004026805.1 Lasiurus borealis | reverse complement strand
ACGCCTACGCCGGCCGCCCCGCCGGGCCGCGCCTGCGCCTGCGCCGTGCGCCCCGGGGTCGCGGCGGCGCGGCGCGAGGCATGATGGGATCGCGCTCAGACCTCGGTCGCTCCAAGTGCCACGTGAGCACACAGGGCCGCGTGCGCAGGCGCGGAGTCGGGCGGGGGGAGTGGGTGGCGCTGCGCGGCTGGCGCTGCCCAGGCGGGCGGGGGACACAGTGGGGAGGACTGAGTAGCTAGTGGGTGGGGTCGCGGCGCCCACCTGGCTCCCGCAGAGGCGCCGTTCTTGATGCCACCGAGTCAGCGGGGCAGCTGGGGCTGCCGGCATCAGGGCCGCCCTGCTCCTCTGCAAAGCCGCTCCCACCACCCAGCGCCCCGTGTTAAAGGGGCCGCCGCAGGGCGAGAGGGCGGGCAGCTCTGCTCCCCAAGGACCCTCCACCTGCGGGCTGGCAGGCGGGGCTGTGGGTGTCTCATCGTGGGTGGGTTTCTGCTGCTCAGACCCCAGCGAGGCGCGCCCCAGCGGGGACAGTGAGGGCCGGTGCCCGGCCAGCACCCGGGGGCGTTGGCAACGCCGGGGGAGGCCGGGATCATCCATCGGGGGCTCCTCCCCGCGCCCCCCGGTGCCCAGACCGGAGGAGAAGGCGGGGGAAGGTGCCAGGACCTCAGGTCCCACGGGCCAAGGACCTGGACGCCAGCCAGGGGGGTTCCCGGGGCCACGGGCAGCCGAGGTCCCTGGAAAACGGTTTTTCTCCGGGCGAACGCGCGGTGCACATCAGCTCCCTCTCTCTGCCCTGGTCTGGTGACTCCTTTCATGCAGGGGGATCTCTGAAATGTTATCTGCATTTCCCACCCAAACGCGCGCTCTCTTTGATCTCTGAGACGCAAATCAAAGATCGCATTGTACCTCCGCCGGGTCTGCGCCAACAATAATAAAAGTGGCACCCGGCCAGGAAACGCCTCCTTGAAGCGTGAATGAAACTTGTATTTTTCGGTTGTATCTTTCCTAATTGACCTGATAATTTAAACTTCCTGCCTCAAAGGAGAAGGGGGAGTTTCCGACAATTTTGGCTTACTTACCCCGGGCGGGCGCTCGGCAGCCAAAGCCAGCTCGGGGGCCCATCAGCAGGCTGGTGGCTAATTCCACGGGGCCAGGCCGGCAGAAAGCAACTGTTTGGGTCCAAATTGCATGGTTCCCCTCCCACCTCCCACTCAGGCCATCTAAGTATATGTATTTTTTAATATTGGTAAAATATAGAACACCTAACATTTAACCTTGTAAGCATTTGTAGGCTCAGTGGCTCTAATTACATTCCCTTCACCACTGTGTTGTGCTGCTCTTCACCACTCTCCAGCTCTAGAACTTCATCATCACCCCAAACAGAAACTGCATTTACACCCCAAATAGAAACTGTCCCGGTTAAACACTTAGCTCCTCAACATCACCTCTCTCCGCAGCCCCTAGTAACCTCTATCCTACTTGTCCATATTTACTTGCCTATTCCAGGTGCCTTGAATAAGTGGAATCACACATTATCAGTTCGCTTAGAATAGTGTTGCTTTTAAACCTCATCCGAGAATCTATTGATTGCCTCACATACTGGTACACGCCCCAGCCAGGGATTGCACCTGCAGTCTAGGTATGTGCTCTGTTGGGGAACTGAACCTGTTGTGGGGCGACCCAGGTGGGACTCGAACCCACCCGAGAAAGACGACCACCAGACAGCCAATTGGAAAATTTAGGAAGCCTTTATTACGAACTCGAGTCCGGGCTCCCGGTTCCACTGACACAGCAGGGAAGCACCAGAGCCCCGAACCTTTGCAGCAAGTGCTTTTTATCCTCAGCGCAGGAGGACTTGGCTAACTTTAATTGGCTGAGCATTACTCTTTACCTAAACTCTGATTAAGCAAGCAGCTTGGAATGCAGATGTCCTTCTTAGGGGTGGTTTGTACGACCCTGTAGTTTCTCAGAGCTGGGTGTGCCTCAGGTACCTGGTGTTTGTGTACGAAAACCACCAGTTCCTGGTTTTACTGCCTCCAGGCCTGAGGTCACCCCGACCTTAATTCGACTCCTTATGGGGGGAACGCAGTCTGGTCCTTGCCCCTCCACAAACCCACGACCTTTCAGTGTATGGGAGGATGCTCCAACCAACTGAGCCACGCCGGCCAGGGCTAGAATAGTTTTAAAGGTTCGTCCATGTTGTAGCATCTATCAGAATCTTGTGTCTTTTTAAGGCTGAATAGTATTCCATTATGTGTACACTAAAGGCCCGGTGCACAAATTCATGTGTGGGGTCCCTCAGCCTGGCCTCAGATCGGGGCTGATGGAGGTGCCCACTGGCTGGGGGAGGGACCACAGGAGGTTGGCCGGCTGCAGGAGGTTGTCTGTTGGAGTGCACTGGCCACCAGGGGGCAGCTCCTGTGTTGAGTATCTGCCCCCTGGTGGTCAGTGTATGTCATGGCCACAGGTTGACAGGTCAATCGGTCACTTAGGCTTTTATATATGTAGATACTACATTTTATTTATCCACTTATCTGTCAATGGACACTTGGGTTGCTTGCATCTTTTGGCTAATGTGACTAATGATGTTATGAACATGGGTGTGCAAATATCTGAGTACCTGCTTTCACCTTTTTAAGGTATACACGCAGAAGTGGAAATGCTGAATCATATGGTAACCCTATGTTTAACTTTTTAAAAATATATATTTTATTGACTTTTTACAGAGAGGAAGGGAGAGGGATAGAGAGTTGGAAACATCGATGAGAGAGAAACATCAATCAGCTGCCTCCTGCACGCCCCCTACTGGGGATGTGCCTGCACCAAAGTACATGCCCTTGACCATCGAACCTGGGACCTTTCATTCTGCAGGCCCATGCTCTAACCACTGAGCCAAACCGGTCTCGGCCTATGTTTAACTTTTTGAGGAACTACCAAACTTTTCTACAGCAGCTGCATCCCACCAGCAAAACCGTTTCTAATTTCTCCATATCCTCACAATCATTTGCTCTCTTCTGCTTTTTTTATTAAGATTTTTAAAAATTGATTTTGTTAAATCTATCTCTAAACATTTTAAGGGTTTAGATACTATTATAAATAGTATTTAAAATATTTTTATTTTCCAGTTGTTCTTTGCTAGTATATAAAAATAGAATTGACATTTTATCTTATATTCTTGCTAAGAATATTAATATTTCTAGTAGTTGTTTACAGATTCCTTAAGATTTTCTATAAATATAATCATCTACAAATAAAGACAATTGTCCTTCTTTCTTTTATATATATTTGTATATTTATATAAAATATGTATATATATGTTTATATACATGCACTAATATATATATATACACACACACACACAACTAGTATGACTTTTTTTTTTTTTTTTTTTTTTTGCCTGTTGCAGTGGCCAAAACTTTCAGACAAGTGGTAGGAGTATGCATCCTTGACCTATTCCAAATCTTAGAAGGGGAGCGTTTGATCTTCCACTATGAAGTTTGGTGTTAGCTGTCAGAGTTTTTCATAGATGCCTTTATTCAGCTAAGGGAGTTTCCTTTGAGTCCTAGTTTGCAGAAGTTTTGTTTTTTTTATAAATGGGTGTTGAACTTGGTCAAATGCTTTTACTCCATCTTTGCTATGATCACAATATTTTTGTTCATTCTATTAATGTGACAAATTACAAGGACTGAATGTTAAACGTAAAACCACTTGCATTCCTGGGATAAACTCCACTTGGCCATAATGAATTCTTTGAGCATTCATATTTTGTTAAGGACCTTGGTCTACCTACTTAAGGGATATTGGTTTGTTATTTTCTTTTCCTGTAATATCTTTGTCTTATTTTGATATCAAGGTAATACTGACCTGATAAACTGACTTGAGAAGTATTTCTTCTTCTCTACTTTCTGAAGTAACTGGTATAGGGGTAGCATTATTTCTTCCTTAAATGTTTGCTAAAATTCATCAGTGAAAACATGTAGGCCTGGAGTCTTCTTTATGGGATATCTTTAATAAAGAATTTAATTCCTTTAAGAGATGTAAAGCTATTCATATTTTCTATTTCTTCTTGTAAAAGTAAAGGAATCTGTTCATTTCTAACTTGTCTAATGTACTGAATTAAATTTGTTCATAATCTTGCCTTATTATCTTTTTTTAAAGAAGGGGAAGAAACAGAGAGATAGAAACATCAATGATGAGAGAGAATCATTGATTGGCTGCACTGAACCCACAACCCAGGCATGTGCCCTTGACCAGAATTGAACCTGGGACCCTTCAGTCCTGAGGCTGACACTCTATCCATTGAGCCAAACCAGTTAGGGCACCTTTTTATCTTTTTAATGCTTGTAAGCTCTGTAACAGCTATAAATATGTTTAAGTACTTAAAGGGAAAAGTGGTCATAGTGAATGAACAGAGAATTTAAGCAGAGAAATGGAAACTGTACAAGACAACCAAATGAAAATTCTAGAGCCAAAAAATACAACAAATGTAAAGGTAAGTGGGTGGACTTTAACTGATCTTAAGAGCAAATTGGAAATGGCAGAAGAAAGAGTCAATGAATTTGAAGACACATTTTTAAAAATTATCCAATCAGCCAAAACCGGTTTGGCTCAGTGGATGAGCGTCGGCCTGTGAGCTAAAGGGTCCCGGGTTCGATTCTGGTCAAGGGCATGTATCTTGGTTGCGGGCACATCCCCAGTGGGGAGTGTGCAGGAGGCGTCTCTCTCTCTCTCATCGATGTTTCTAACTCTCTATTCCTCTCCCTTCCTCTCTGTAAAAAATCAATAAAATATATATATTTTTAAATTATCCAATCAAAAGAATATGAGAGTAAAGCTACAGGTAATGTGAACCTGAGAAACCATATTAGAAAGTCTAATATAATGGTGCCTCTGATGAAAAGAGAGAGAATGGGGCAGAAAAAAAAATATTTGAAGAAATAATGACCTAAAAGTTCTTGAATTTTGGGATCAACATACAGATCCAAGAATCTCAGCAAATCCCAAACAGTATTAAGCATGAAGAAAACACACCTATCCATGTCATAATCAAACTCTTGGAAACCAAAGATAAAGAGAAAACTTTGAAAATAGCCAGAGAAATAAGGACACATTGCATATGTCTGACTTTACATTAGGAAAAAAAAACATAGATCAGAAGCAATGAAACAAAATTTAGGAGCAGAAAGGAAAAGTGCCTAGCCAGCATTACTCAGTGGTTGAGTGTCAATTATGAACTAGAAGGTCACAGTGATTCCCAGTCAGAGCATCTGTGGGGTTGCAGGCTTGATCCCTAGTATGGGGCATCCAATCAATGGTTCCAATCAATGATTCTCTCTCACCATTGATGTTTTTCTCTCTCTCCCTCTCCTTTCCTCTCTGAAATCAATTAAAAAAAATTTTTAAAAGGAAGTCAACTAAGAAATCTATGTACAATAAAAATATTTTTAAATATATTTTTATTGATTTTTTATAGAGAGGAAGGGAGAGAGATAGAAAGTCAGAAACATCGATGAGAGAGAGACATTGATCAGCCTCCTCCTGCACCCCCCACTGTGGAGATATGCCCACAAGCAAGGTACATGCCCCCAACCAGAATCGAACCTGGGACCTTTCAGTCTGCAAGCCGACACTCTGTCCACTGAACCAAACTGATCTCGGGCACAATAAAATTATTTTTAACTGAGGGAGAAATGAAGACATTTTCAGATAAATGACAGCTGCAGTGATGCCTCATCAAAGAACTCTCACTGTAAGAACTGCTATAGGAAGTTCTTCAGGCAGCAGGTCCTCACAGCAGCCTTTAGTGGGTGGGGGGGGGGTTAGAGCTTGTTTGAGCTGGTGAAGGCAATACTCATTCACTCTATGCCTAGGCCTCATGGTGCAGCCTCCCGCCCTGACGTGCTCAGGCACCAGGGAGCTGATGGGTAATACACCTTTTGAGAGATGTAAGGTGCTAGATGGGACTCCGATTTGCAAGGAGTGGGCTGATATGAATCACATACTCCATTTATACACCTTCTCCCCAAGACTTTAAAAATCAAACACTCCCCCAGCCATGGAAACTCAACCTCAGGGGGAGTCTGGACTGTTGGGAAAAGGGAGGAGTGCACAGAAACTCGGGAGCTGTGAAAGGCAGAGGTCTGAAGATGCATGTGAGTGTGCGCAGAGGATTGACTGCTGAGTGTGTTGCTGGCTTTCTCTAGCGCGAGGAGATGGAACCCTCCAACTACGCTGAACTCCAATTCCAACTGCACTGAACCCCAGTTTCGGGCGAGACCCTGGGGACCCAGACTCATATGGGACCCCTGAGCACACAGAAACTCAGGGGAGCTATGAAAGGCAGAGATCTAGAGGCACACGTGCAAGTGCGCACAGAGAGGACTGCAGCAATTACCAAGGGACACTGAGACCCAGGGGCCTCATAGGACAGGGCTGATGGGAAGCCCAAGCCTGTCTGCTCAGCCCTGAGACTCCATCCCATCCAAGCCAAGCACAGAGGCTTTGGCAATTTTGCAAGTCTTGTCTCATAAGGTTGACTCCAGCACAGAAGTTCTCCCAGCATAGACACAGCTGATCCTCACAGCCAATTGACCTAAAGGCCACTTCCCCCCAGTGACACCAACAACAATCAAGACTTAACTACAGCAGCCTGTACACACAGTCCACAAAGGGGTGCACTAAAAGTGTCTGCCTCAACTGAAGGACTTGTATGCATGCATATAAGCATAACCAATGGACACAAGACTCTGGGGGGTTAGGGTATGCATTGGAGTGGGGGCGGGTAATGGCAAGGTATGTATACATGTAATACATTAATAAAAAAAATAAAAATAAAATAAATAAAATAAAATTATCCACCTCAGGTAATTGGGGGGTGGAGCTATGGGGTCATATAGGACACCTAGCACATAAAACTACTCTATCAATTCAGGGAAGCAGTGAAAAATGTGGAAACAAAGAAACAGATCACAAACAAAAGAAATGGAGGAAAACAAACAACTGGACATAGAGTTCAAAATCACAGTTATAAGGTTTTTTAAGAATTTCCTAGAAAAGGTCAGTAAATTAGCGAGACCCTCGAGGATATGAAAAACGACCAACTAGAAAGTAAACATACACTGACTGAAATAAATAATATTATACAGAGACTTAACAGCAGACTAGAGAAACGCAAGAATCAAGTCAAAGATTTGAAATACAAAGCAGAAAACACTCAAAACTGAAAAAGTAAAAAGAAAAAAAAATCTAAAAATATGAAGATAGTGTAAGGAGCCTCTGGGACAACTTCAAGGTTACCAACATCTGAATTATGGGGGTGCAAGAAGAAGAGAGAGAGCAAGATACTGAAAACCTATTTGAAGAAATAATGACTGAAAACTTCCCCATCTGGTGAAAGAAATAGACTTACAAGTCCAGGAAGGGCACAGAACCCCAAACAAAAGGAATCCAAAGAGGACCACACCAAGACACATCATCATTAAAATGCCAAGAGCAAAAGACAAAGAGAGAATATTAAAAGCAGCAAGAGAAAAACAGTTAATTACCTACAAGGGAGCACTCATACGATTGTCAGCTGATTTCTCAACAGAAACTATGCAGGCCAGAGGGGAGGGGCAAGAAATATTCAAAATGATGAATAGCAAGAACCTACAACTAAGATAGCTATGCAGCAAAGCTATCGTTCAGAATTGGAGGGCAGATAAAGAACTTCACAGATAAGAAAAAGCTAAAGGAGTTCATCAACACCAAACCAGTATTATATGAAATGCTGAAAGGTACTCTTTAAGAAGAGGAAGAAGAAAAGGGTAAAGATAAAAATTATGAACAACAAATACATATCTATCAACAAGTGAATCTAAAAATCAAGTGATTTAAAAATCTGATGAACAGAATAAGCTGAACAATTATATTATTCATATAATAGAATCAGGGGCATAGAAAGGGAGTGGACTGACAATTCTCAGGGGGAAAGGGGTGATGGGGGTACGGGAAGAAACTGGACAAAAATCGTACACCTATGGATGAGGACAATGTGGGGGAGGTAAGGGCAGAGGGTGGGGTGGGAACCGGGTGGAGGGGAGCTATGGAGCGGAAAAAGAGGAACAATTGTAATAATCTGAACAATACAGATTTATTAAATTATTAAAAAAAAAGAAACCCATCCTCTGCTCATTGTTAGGACTTTATTATTATAATCACCCACCCAATTCCAGCCACCACGGGCTGGACAAGGGGTCATTAAAGCCCTTTGGAGGTCTTGTCTCCCATCACCCTCTCCCACGGGCAAAGGCCTGGCACTAAGGCCTTGGTGGGCAAGGAGGTGGTACAGCTGCACACTGTGCCCCACGGGGACTTCTGGGGAGACTGGGCATCGGTTTTCTCACTCATCAAGTGGCACACCCCTCCCCCACCCCCCAAAAAACAAATTTGTATGTTGTTTTGACCTCACATTCTCTCTCCTATCGCAACCCTGGTAGCTCAGGAGCTAATGGCATCTGCTCCGGGGAAATTGTGGGTATGAAAATTCTTCAAAGATGCTTAGACCGCTAAGTGCCATTAACTGTTCTCACACAACATGCCTGCAAGCCTCTCAAATGGAACTATAAAAAGGAGCCTGCGGGGTGCCCCATGCTGGAGTGTCCACATACATGTGCCTCGTGCCCAGTCCCCTGGGAGCCTTGCCTGGGTCAGTGGTCAGTGGTCAGAGCAGAGAGCTGGGCCCAGCTGGCTCCTGACCCCCAGCTGGTACATAACAAGGTCACACGGTCTCTTGTTTATGGTTCCCCTTTATTCCCAAGCATTTGGTGTTATTTGATCATTAGTTGTAAGCCAAAAAGATCCCGGTTTTATTAGGGGAAAAAGCTTAATTTCATGGCCAGATCACTGTCCCATGAAACCCTAGAGGCCAGGACCTCGGCAGGCTTGAGGTGGGCCTGCCCGGCCCGTCATTTCTGCTGTCGCCACCGGCTTTGAGTTTCCTGCCCGGACCAGCCAGGAGCCGAGGGCTCAGCTGTTTCCCGAGCTCACCAGCGCTCATCAGATTGGATCTTTACCCTGCGGGTGCCCGGCTCCCTGTCCTGTCCTGTGGGGGTTCAGCTCGAAACAGAACAGGCACGCGGGAGGGGTCCTCTGGCTGCCCACTCCCATGGCCCTGGGAAGGCTGCAGGCGCTGGTTTGGGTTTCGGGATTAGGGAAACCCGAGCACCATAGCATGTTGGGGCTGGGATTAGGTGAGCTCAGCTCTAAGATGCTTTGCTGGGCCCCTGGGGCCCACTCAGTGACCTCTTTGCTGGCCTTGCAGGCACAGGCGCTGGGCCCGGGACCCGCAAGGACAGGGCTCCTGGGCTCCACAGTGGTGGCACCAGAAATCCAAGAGGCTACTGGAAGCTGGGGTGGCAGAGGGAGGAGGAGTGGGCACCCGGCAGAGGAGGCAGCAGGGCAGGCCTGCTCAGAGCAGTGCTGCAGGGGAGTGCGCTGGACTGTCCTCCCGCAGATGTTCCGTCCAGGTCTGAAGGCTGGGCCCTGGCCATGCCATGACCAAGTGCATGTGGAACAGGAAGCAGCATCTCTCAGATAGGCCCCAACCCCTGTCCACCCTGTCCCCTCCCTGGGGCATCACCCCTAAAGTCACTCAGCCCTTGCTGCCTAGTGGGGACCCCTGGGCTGGGAATGGAGGGCAAATGGACAATTTAGGGAGGCTGAGTGGCTTCGGTGGCCACCCCTCTGTGCCCTGGCCTGGACCCTGATGTACTTATAAGAGCCAGACACCAATGTGTGCACGTGCTGTGGGTGATGTGAGCACAGGGCCCTGAGGCCATGCAAGGGCCCGAGCAGAGTCCGGAAGGCTCAGGCTGTGGCCTGGCAGTCGTGGGTCTCTCAAGATGGCACAGGCCCTGTCTGGCCGACTCAGGTCCCCTCTTGCAGAGTCCCGGGTCACTCTCACGCAGCAGCTCTGCACCCATGGAGAGCGGGAGGCGAGGGGCTCGGGCCTGCGCCAGGCTGCGGAGCGGGCTAGGTGACGTGAGGCGTGTAGCTGAGACGCTATGGGACAAGCCACCCAGCGTCCTCAGGGGCGAGCTGGAACCTGAAGCTGTGGGCACAACATCCTGAACCACAGGCACCGCCTGATGTGGGCCTGTTTCTCAGGCGGCGACTCTGCCTGCAAGAGCTCTTGGCTCAGCAAGGTGGGCCACCCCATCCCGCCACCTCCCTGCCATGTTAGCATTGCTGAAGCACCCATGGGGTGGGTGCTCCCCACTATTGCGGAGAAAAGCTGAGCGTCTTAGCTGGGCTGTGAGATGCTGGGAAGACACCAGCAGCCTGTGGTTTGCAGGGACCGCAGCCAAGCATCTTGGCCACCTCCTCTGAGCTGATGTCCCCTTCTGCACCCCTGCAGGCAGTCCCCTCCTTTGGCAGGGCCACCCCTCCCTTGCCTATTTCCGTTTCCATCCCATCCTCAGAAACTGCTTGTCAACTTCTTCTGTGTCCCGAGGGGCCATGGGACCGTAGGGGACAGCACCTCAGGGGCTAGAAAAGGAAGAGGAGTGGAGGCCGCTGGAGGTGCCTTACCCAGCTCCCCAGCTAAGGGGGTGAGGCCGGGAGGGGGTGGCTTGGCCCCTGAGTGCAGCCCCTCACTCATCCTCCCCCCCACCCCCCGCCCCAATGTGGTTGTGCAATCTGAGCCATAAGCAGAAGTGTGCAGGGTAATTGTAGGTTACACCAAACAATCCGAGGAATTAAAATCATATTTTCATTGCACCATAAAAACATGCAAAGGCGGCGGGAAGGCGGCCCTCGGGCCAGGTGGAGAGCACCTGGCCTGTGGCGCTCTGGCCCCGCCCTCGTCGCTAGGAGGAGGGGACAGGGTGGGGGTGGGCCCGGAGAGGGGCCTCAGGCCCTGCTGTGAGCCTGGAGCCAAGCCGCATGCGAGACAGATGACACCGCTCAGTGCTCTTGCTGAGGCCCACGTGCAGAGTGAGCCCTGACTCGGGGAAGCAGCTGTCGGAACACCCTGCCCAGCTGGCACCCCGGAATCTGGTCCCCAGGCCCCGCAGAGCAGTGTGTACATGCGGGAGTCCAGTTCCTGGGCTCCATGGCAGCCATGGCCTCCTGGCACCACTGCCTGTGGCTCAATGGTGGCCCCGGCGATGGTGGTCGCCAAGGCCAGGCCCTTTGTGGCAGGCTTTCAGCTGGGCCAGGGCCCTGCCTGCCATTTACCAGAAAGATGGGAACCCCATGCAGGGGAGCCAGCGGGCCTGTGGTAGCACCCCCACGAGCTGTGAAGCTCTAGCACAGCGGTTCTCAACCTGCGGGTCGCGACCCCTTTAGGGATCGAACGACCCTTTCACAGGGGTCGCCTAAGACCATCGGAAAATGCAGATATTGACATCACGATGCATCACAGTAGCGAAATCTCATGGTTGGGGGTCACCACCCCATGAGGAACTGTATGCAAGGGTCACGGCCTTAGGAAGGTGGAGAACCACTGCCCTAGCAGAAGCAGCTGTGACACAGGACTGGACAGAGAGGCTGGCAGTGCCCAGCAGCAAGGATGCATTGCTCTCTCCTAGGTGGTGGCACAGGCCAGACAGCACCGAGTGGGCATGACAGACACGGCAGGTGCAAGGTTGGTCCTGTGGAGAGGGGCGTGCAGAGAAAAGCGTGGGGGGGGGGGGGCAGGGGTAGGCACGCGGGAGCACCCAGCAGCCAGGGGTGGGCGATCCTGACCCTCGCACCAGAGAGGTGCCCAGTGTGCACGAGGGCTCCCACTCAGGCAGCATCTTTCCATCAGGATCAAAAGCAACAAGGCCACTTCAGGCTCCTCATCTGCCCGCAGGCAGACACCGATCCGGCTCCCGGAATCTGACGCCCCTGCCTCAGGGGGCCCCCCTGCCGCCCCGGCAGCCGGTGTTAGCTGACCTCCCCAGACCTCGCCGCTGCCTCCACGACAGGGGCGCGCCTCCTCCCCGTGGAGAGAGAGGCGGCCCTCGCAGGATCCAGCACGGGGCGCGCCGCCAGCCGTGCGTTAAATGGGACACGGCTGATCTCGCGCCGCACTTGTCGAGAGGGCCCGGCCCAGCCCGGCACTTGGCATCTTAATTGGGCGTCTGAGAGCTCCCGCGC
>PVJN01058554.1:0-12120 GCA_004026805.1 Lasiurus borealis | reverse complement strand
TTCAAGGAAGAATTAAAACCTATCCTCCTCAGACTATTCAAAAATATTCAAGAAGAAGGAACACTTCCCAACACCTTCTATGAAGCCAGCATCACCCTAATACCAAAACCAGATAAAGACAACACAATGGGAGAAAATTATAGGTCAATACCCCTCATGAACATAGATGCCAAAATCCTCAACAAAATTCTAGCAAATCGGATCTAGCAGTACATCATAAAGATCATACTCCATGACCAAGTAGGATTTATCCCAGGAATGCAAGGATGGTACAATATCTGCAAATCAATAAACGTGATATATCACATAAACAAATTGAGAGATAAAAATCACATGGTAATATCAATTGATGCAGAAAAAGCATTTGACAAAACCCAACACCCTTTCTTGATAAAAACTCTCAGCAAGGTGGGAATAGAAGGGTCATACCTCAACATCATAAAAGCCATATATGATAAACCCACAGCTAGCATCGTACTCAATGGGCAAAAATTAAAACCATTTCCCCTAAGAACAGGAACAAGACAGGGATGCCCACTATTACCCCTTCTGTTTGACATAGTACTGGAAGTACTAGCCATTGCAATTAGACAAGAAGAAGAAATATAGGCATCCAAATTGGAAAACAAGAAGTGAAGCTGTCCTTATTTGCAAATGACATGATACTGTACATAAAAACCCCAAAGGACTCCATCCAAAAACTAACAGACTTAATAAATGAATTCAGCAATGTAGCAGGATACAAAATTAATGCCAAGAAATTTATGGCATTTCTATACACTAATAGTGAACTTACAGAAAAAGAGACTAAAAAAGCAATCCCATTTACCATCGCACCAACAAAATTAAGATACCTAGGAATAAACTTAACTAAGGAGGTAAAAGACCTATACACAGAAAACTATAGGACACTGAAAAGAGATAGAGGAAGATGTAAACAGATGAAAGAGCATACCATGCTCATGGATTGGGAGAATCAACATCATTAAAAGGTCCATACTACCAAAAGCAATCTATAGATTCAATGCACTACCCATTAAAATACCAACAACATATTTCACAGACCTACAAAGAACTCTCCAAAGATTCATCTGGAACAAAAGAAGACCCCGAATAGCCACAGCAATCCTGAGAAAGAAGAATAAAGTAGATGGGACCTCAATACCAGATTTCAAGCTATATTACAAAGCAACTGTTCTCAAAACAGCCTGGTACTGGCACAAGAACAGACGCATAGACCAATAGAATAGAATAGAGAATCTAGACATCCACTCAAACCACTATGCTCAATTAATATTTGACAAAGGAGGCATGAACATACAATGGAGTCAAGACAGCCTTCTTCAATACATGCAAAAAAATGAAACTATACAACCAACTTACACCATATAAACTTAAAATGGATAAACTTATAATGGATACAGGACTTAAACATAAGACGGGAAACCATAAAAATACTAGAGGAATCCACAGGCAGCACAATCTCAGACATATGCCGCAGGAACTTCTTCACTGATACTGCTCCAAGGGCAATGGAAGCTAAAGAGAAAATAAACAAATGGGACTACATCAAAATAAAAAGCTTTTGCACAGCAAAAGAAACCATCAACAAAACACCACAAAGCCCACTGTATATAAAAGAACGTATTTGCAAATGTTAACACTGATAAAGGTTTAATCTCCAACATCTACAGCCAACTTATACAACTTAATAAAAGGAAGATAAATGATCCAATAAAAAAACAGGCAACGGACTTAAATAGAACCTTTTTGAAAGATGACAGAAAGGCAAGAGACATATAAAAACATGCTCAAAGTAGCCAATTATCTGAGAGATGCAAATCAAAACGACAATGCGATACCATCTCATACCTGTCAGAATGGCAATCATCAACAAATCAACAATGACAAGTGTTGGCTAGGATGGGGAGAAAAAGGAACCCTTGTGCGCTGCTGGTGGGAATGCAGAATGGTGCAGCCAGTCTGGAGTTTCTTCAAAAAACTAAAAATGGAACTCCCATTTGACCCAGCAATCTCACTCTTAGGAATATATCCTAAAAAACTAGAAACACCAATCAGAAAGGATTTATGCACCCCTACGTTCATAGCAGCACAATTTACAATAGCTACAATTTGGAAACAACCTAGGTGCCCGTCAGCAGATGAGTGGACCAGAAAACTATGGTACATCTACACAATGGAATTCAATGCTGTAATAAAAAAGAAGGAATTCTTACCATTTGCAGCCAGTCAATGAAGGAGAAATACCACATGATCTTACTCATTTGTGGATAATAAAGAACATTATAAACTGATCAACAAAAAGATAGATACAGAGGCAATAAAGCATCAAACAGACTGTCAAATTACAGCAGGAAGGTTAGGGAGAGGTAGTAAATAAGAAATCAACTAAAGGACTTATATGAATGCATATATGCATAACCAATGAACAAGGACACTGGGGGATTAGGGTATGCCTCATAGGCGGGGGGTGTCAATGGGAAGATATGTATACATGTAATACATTAATTAAAAAAAATAGCCGACTTCTGAAAATAAATAAATAAATAAATAAGTCTGATTTTAAATTTCACATGGTTCTACACTTTCCATTCAGATAAATTTACGAACCAGGAAGAAGTCATCTTTCAGAGCGAGTTTGCAGGACCTGCTTGCTATTCTGCAGCTCTCCTGCTTTAGCTGGTGACTCTCAGCTCTGTGCTGTGTATAGGAGAGGGACACAATAACATTCCAAAGAAGGTGTGTGAAGGTGGAAGGAGAAGATAATGGAGACCATGAGCCAGGAGTGGAGAAAAGGGGTCAACACTGAGTGACTCTGCATATCATTAGGAAGGGTCTTCTCATGAACAAGAACCATCTTTAGCAAACACTGGACCAGTGATAACACCCCCTCCTTCTTAGACCCCCCAGTTGAATGGAAAGTTCCCCACAAGCTCTGTGATGGGACGGAGTCAGAGCATAGGGCTTTGTGGGGAACAAGCCAGGGGCTGAGCTCTGGGTATCCTTAATCCTCCAGGGCCTCCAAACTTCAAGGACATAGCGGCTACTTAAGAAATGTGTAATAAGTCAATAAGAGTATTCTTCTATTATTCTTCTATTTCCTTTTGAAGAAGTCTGCAGTTGTTCCCAATTGTCTTTGTACCAAAATGCAGCTTGTAATGTCTTGCACAGCTGAGCTGAGCGAGCTCACCCCTTGCTGTAATTTTGCCCACTCCCTCTCTGCACCAGAGACTGTGGGCTTTGCACAGAACGCCTTGCCTGAGTCATGTGGGAAGGGGCAGGCATGAGTGGCCGGCCAATCCGTAAGTGGAAGTTAAAATGACTCTAGAACTAATTGGAAACATGGCATGACTCTTTATACAACCACAACCCCTTCCCCTCCACGGTAGACATCGCCCTCTCATGGAAATAAAGAAACATTCTTAAAAAAAAAAAAATGTTCCTTGCCATGCTCAGCTTTCCTTCTGGAATGTTTTTGTAATTGGAGCCTGAAAGCTCAGCTGTGATGGGACTCTTGACACCAGCCAGCTGGCCTTTGCCTGCTGTCAGTAGTCAGGATGGCTGGAATTTTGAAATGGAATAATATCACTGCTACAGGAACAACCAATGCATTGTATTATGAAAAATGAAAACCCTTAAAGTTCCCTTTTTTCCCTTTTAATGTCTATTGTTGAAAATATTACATAGTTCCCCCCCACCACCACTCATTAACCTCTTCCAGCCCGTTCCCGTCCTTACGTCTACCCCTCAGGTCCTCACCACCCCACTGTCATATATGCATACAAGTTCATTGGTTGATCTCTTCCCACCCACCCTCCCCTGCTTCCCTCTAAAGCAGTGGTTCTCAACCTTCTTAATGCCGCGACCCTTTAAGACAGCACCTCATGTGGTGGTGACCCCAACCATAAAATTATTTTCATTGCTACTTCATAGCTGTAATTTTGCTACTGTTATGAACTGTAATGTAAATATCTGACATGCAGGATCTTTTTTCGTTGTTACAAATTGAACATAAATAAAGCATAGTGATTAATCACAAAAACAATATGTAATTATATATTGTGAAATGTTTATTTCTAATTACAAATAAATGAAATTTTGTCTTGAATCGTGGTGTAGCATGGGTAACAGTCTTAATATGACAACAGTAAACTACATTGATACATTTTGCTATACTGAGGAGCGGTATGTTGGTTCCTAAGACCATGGGAAATAGGTGTTTTCCAATAGTCTTAGGCAACCCCTGTGAAAGGGTCATTCGATCCCCAAAGGGGTCGCGACCCACAGGTTGAGAACCACTGCTCTAAATTGTTTCTTAAAAAGATGGCTGACTGAAGACTCACAAAACAAACAATTACATAACAAACAAAAACAAAGAGAAATAAAAAGAAATTCAAACAACGAAAGGTGAGAGAATTATGCCAACATACAATCAGGGGGAAAAAAAATTGTTTAAAAGGTATTTTTAGAAGACTTTAAGCCCAGAACCACGTAAGTAGCCTATATTCTTAGTATGAGTGGATAGTTATTCATTAAAAAAAATAAAAGAACTGAAATGAAAGGTAATTCTATACATTTATATTTTACTCATATCGTCAGTACATGCAATAATTCTCATAATCTTCAATATAAAGGAGGAGGTGCATATATAACTTTCACCAAAACACAAATTCTCCCCCTGTTCACCTACCTAAATGTCCAGAAGGGAATGTTCTTAACACATGCCAATCTGTGACCCAGCCTGGAAAGAACACCTGGACTGGCTTGCCCCTGCACACATTCCTCCTGTAATAGCTGCACCAAGGCCTTGACCCTCTTGTTGTTCATGCATACTTCCCATGGACTCCTCTTCCGTGGGACATTTTCAGAACTAGGCCTGAGTCTAGCCCTTCCAGTCCCCTCAGTCATCGCTCTGCACTTGCCTTTGACAATTATAAATGACATGAGCTGCAGGGGTTTCCATGCAAGAGGTCTCTTCAATGTGGGTCTTAGGATGACCAACTGTCCTGGTTTCCCTACAGGCTTCCAGGGTGTGGGGCTTCCAGTGCTAACACTGGAAATAAACAAGTCCCAAGCAATCAGGAATGAGCTGGGACCTCTAGTGCTGAGAGTGGTCATACCAAACACTGGAGATACACAATTTGTCTAAAAGGTAAGAGCATGACAGCCACATTAGGCATCACTTGTAACACCTAAATATAAAAGTGTTGATCCCTGGGACCCAGGAAGGGCTCAGTAAGACTAAGTTATATCTCATTTCCAAACAGGCTATTGTATAACTGGATTTCAGCAAGCATCTCAGCATAGGTATTCTTGTAGCACAATAAAGTAAGTATCTGATTAAGATACAAAAAATTAGTTCTTTCCATGGAGGTTGATATGATTTTGTCCTGGAGATAGGCTTGTAGTGGCAAAATCCAAGAGTTGGCTTTCAACTCTTTGGCCAGCACTTTTATTCACTGTTTGGATGAAAATCTTGATGTCTCAGCTAATTGAGAGGGTAGACCAAATCAAGTGGAGAAGCACAGACAAAATATTGGCTGATTGAGTAAGGATCCCAAAACATCTCAACGGTCTGGACCACTGGACTAAATTGAATGAAAGGTAATTGAATAGGGACTTCATCCCAAAGTCCCAGTCCACCTATCCCATGTTGAGTAGTGACTTACAGGTGCTCAGCCACATTTGAAAAGGAAAAACAAGAACAAGACTCAGGTGAATTTTAATAATGTATCATATTGTAATACTAGTATCCTGATGCATTAATTAATACATATTGAAAGGAAATTAGAGTATTTTAATATCACTATTCATATCTTGCTAATGAAAATAGGATTCTACTGAGTGTCCTATCTACCTACTCCAGGACTTCTGTGAGGACCAAATGAGATGAGGCACAGAAAAAACACTTCAGAAACATTTGGTTAAACTGTAAAATATTTGTACCTGGCTATAAAGCAAGTAGGGCTCCTGGGCTGAAGAAAATGCAAGAAGGCTAGTCGCTAGGGAGAGGAAGCCAGATGTTACTACTTGACGTCATTAACCAGTGCCCACAGTGACTGTTTCTGGCCTGCGAGGTGGGCTGCATTTTGTGCCATGGGGTCTTGGCAGCATTGGCTGCAACTTGGTGAGGTGTTGCTCCAGGGTGGTGGCGGGACCTGTGTCCCACTTGGAGAAAGCAGAGTATTGGTTTGTCAGCGCCAGGTCCGTGGTGCCGTTTATTTTTAAACAGTCAGAGCACATCACAGCAGCTTCTGCGTTGAGTATCTGCCCCCTGATGGTCAGTGTGCATCATAGCGACTGGTCGAAAGGACAGACACTTAGCCTTTTATTTATTTATTTTTATATATTTTATTGATTTTTTACAGAGAGGAGAGAAGGATAGTTAGAAACATTGATCAGAGACATTGATCAGCTGCCTCCTGCATGCCCCCTACTGGGGATGTGCCCGCAAGGTATATGCCCTTGACCGGAATAGAACCTGGGACCTTTCAGTCCACAGGCCAACGCTCTATCTACTGAGCCAAACCGGTTTTGGCTAGACACTTAGCCTTTTAGATATATATTTTACCAAACATATCTAGACTACTATAATTTCATATGTAATCAACATATAAAAGTATAATTGGTAGCAGTGATATCAATAGAAATATGTGAGTTACAGCTGTTTTCAAAATATGTGAGCCACATTATAATTTTTTAAAATATATTTTTATCTCTTTCAGAGAGGAAGGAAGAAAGAAACATCAACGATGAAAGAGAATCATTGATTACCTGCCTACTGTATGCCCTACACTGGGGATCAAGCCTACAATCTAGGCATGTGTCCTGACCTCCTTGTTCACAGGTTGTTGCTCAACTACTGAGCCACGCCAGTTGGGCCGACCACATTTTAAAAAGTAAAAACAAGAACAAAAAAGACTCAGGTGAATTTTAATAATGTATCCTATTTTAATATATTTTACCAACCACATCCAGAATACTGTAATTTCAAGATGTAATCAATATATAAAATTATCATTGATACCGTTTTCACTTTTTTTCTGTCTTCAAAATCTTGCGTGTATTTTATGCTCATAGCACCTCAATTTGTACTAGCCACATTTTAAGTGCTCAATGACTACTGTATTGGACAATGCAGCTTCAGGTGATTTTTATTGACACTCCAGACTGCCCTCCAGGTATGTGGTTCTCAGACAGGCTGCATAGGCACTCTGCCTAAAGTTATGCCACTCCTAAGTGTTGATTTCTTTTAGTGGGAAGAAAAAGGGTCTGGGCCCTAGACATATCGATCACTGTAGAAAGTGTATTGGTGCCAACTGCTGTGACCCGTATTCACCCCTTGCTCAACAGTACTGGCACAATTTGGGTGACTGAAAGGCTAGATTTTTTTCATAATGAACATTTACCAAACTGTTTTTTTATCCTCTGCTTATCTCCTGCATCCTTGTATATGCCTTTTTGTTCAGGTTAGATATTGAAAACACTTATCTTTTTTCAAAGAAGACAATAAAATTCTCATTCCATTCTTATTTCTAATAGCAACCAATGCAACTTTAGAAATTGGTTTTAAGTTTCCATATTGTTTCCTTTTCCCAATATCGTGATTTCTAAGAACCAACAACCAACCAGGATTCAGGAACCCGGAATCTAACGAATAGTAAGTTCAAGGAGGACTAGGAAGTAAACAAATCAAATGAGTAGCCCAAATACATTAGAAATGCACAGAAACTCAGGTTAAAACATATCACCCTTTATTATTCCCATTTCCCAGGTGTCACAGAGATTGAGTCTGATTCCAGGCCAACGCTTTCTGCTTAATTAACTCTCTCACTGGAATGACATTTTCCCCTTCAGGACTAAAGACACTATTATCTATTCTCCCATCATCACCATCTAAAATCCTGTTAACACAGAATTTATTTTTTTCTAAATAGAAGTCATGGACTCATGGCAGTGGAGAGTACATTCTATGGAGCAGACTACCTGGGTTCAAATATTGGCATCACTGCTTGAAAACTATTTCCTCAACTGTAAATTGAAGATAATAGTACCTCATTCATAGACATGAGCTCATCCATATAAAGCATTTGAACAGAACTGGCCCAGAGTAAGCATTCAGTATTTTCTTTCTTTCTTTCTTTCTTTCTTTCTTTCTTTCTTTCTTTCTTTCTTTCTTTTTTTAACAAGTGAGAAAAGAACTTGAAAACTGTAACATACAGCAGCTTCTGGCTTGAAGGAAACTTTCCTATTGATTATGCCACCCTCCCAAGCCCAGGAGGCCCTGCTGCAACATTCCTCAACAATCCTGGACAGGTGGGTATCTGTGGTCCATGTGGTAGGGAGCTTGCTGCCTCAGGGACCACCACTCCATTTTTGACAGCAATAACTTCTGGAGATGCAGTTGTACCACAGTGCAACAAGCTTGGGCTTTAGAGCTTGGTTTTATCTTTCCATCATCTCCACCAGCACCGTGTTGTTACTATGGTTTTCTTTACTACAAGAAAATCTGTGGAACTTTGATACAATTCCTTCCACATTACAATGTGCTTCAGAGAAAGCATTTAGGGTGAAATGAAGCTTGGAGTTAATGAATGAGATAATATTTTTATAACTCATTAAATCATGGCAGCATGAACACGAGTGAAAAAGCCTCATTAACATTCTTATTTAGATTGAGATCCAAGATGGCGGCATAGGTAAACACCTACACTAGTGCTTCGCACAACAATTTCAAAACTACAACTAAAAGATAGAACGGACATCATCCAGAACCACAGGAAAGCTGGCGGAATGGAAGTTCTACAACTAGAGGGAAAGAGAGGGGCTCACGGAGACCCAGAGGAGCTGCAAAAAGCTGAGGTACGGAGATGCGTGCGTGGAGAGAGCGGGTGCCGGAGTACCTGGCTGGCTTTCTCTGGCAGGAGGGAAACGGAGACTCTCAAAGGCATTGAACCCCTTATCCTACGACACTAAACCCCAGATCCAGGCGAAACTCATACAGGGGGAGTTTGGACTGGGAAAAGGGAGAGGGGCACAGAAATTTAGGGGTGTTGCAAAAGATCAGAGGCCTGGTGGCGTGCACAGCACTGTGTGAAGAGGACAGACTGCTGATTGTGCCGCTGGCTTTTTCAAGTGGGCGGGAGACAGACCCTCCCAACTGTGCCACTTCTGACTCCACTAAGCCCCCGTTTCGGGTGAAACCCTGGGGACCCAGACTCGTGTGGACGCAGAGCGCAGGGGAGCCGGAAAGGCAGCGGTCTAGAGGCACTGGGCACGCGAGCACAAGGACCGCTCCAGCGATTACCGTCATGGGAGACTCAGGGGCCATGGAGGGTGGGGCCGACTGCAAGGCAGGCGGTCCCTTAAGCCCTGAGACTCCACCCATCCCAAGCTCAACAGAGAGGCTTCTACAGTTTTGCAAGTCTGGTATCATAAGGCTGAATCCAACACAGAAGTTCTCCCGGCATAATGAAAATGCAGAGACAAGGGAAGGAATCACAAACAAAAAAAATGGAGGAAAACAAACAACTAGATATAGAGTTCAAAACCATTCTTATAAGGTTTTTCAAGAATGTCCTAGAAAAGTTGGATAAAATTAGCGAGGCCCAAGAGGAGATGAAAAAGAACCAACTAGAGATGGAAAAGGACTAACTAGAGATGGAAAGAGTCAACTAGAGATGAAAAAGGAGCAACTAGAAATTAAACATACACTGACTGAAATAAAAAATATTATACAGAGTCCTAACAGCAGACTAGAGAAAAGCAAGAATCAAGTCAAACATTTGAAATATAAAGAATCAGAAAACACTCAACTGGAAAAGCAAGAAGAGAAAAGAATCCAAATAATATAAGGAGCCTCTGGGATAGCTTCAAGCGTACCAACATCAGAATTGTGGGGGTACCAGAAGAAGAGAGAGAGCAAGATACTGAAAACCTATTTAAAGAAATAATGACTGAAAACTTCCCACATCTGGTAAAAGAAATAGACTTACAAGTCCAGGAAGCACACAGAACCCCATATAAAAGAAATCCAAAGAGGACCACACCAAGATACATCATAATAAGAGCAAAACACAAAGAGAGAATATTAAAAGCAGCAAGAGAAAAACAGTTCATTACCTACAAGGGAGCACCCATATGACTGTCAGCTGATTTCTCAACGATGCAGGCCAGACAGGAGTGGCAAGAAATATTCAACGTGATGAATAGCAAGAACCTACAACCAAGAATAATCTATCCAGCAAAGCTATCATTCAGAATTGAAGGGCAGATAAAGAGCTTCACAGATAAGATAAAGCTAGAGTTCATCAACTCCAAACCAGTATTATATGAAATGCTGAAAGGTACTCTTTTAGAAGAGGAACAAGAAAAAGGTAGAAGACAAAAAATTATGAACAACAAATATATATTTATCAACAAGTGAAGCTAAAAATTAAGTGAATTAAAAATTTGATCAACAGAAAAAACTGGTGAATGTAATAGAATCAGGAGTACAGAAAGGGAGTAGACTGATAATTCTTAGGGGGAAAGGGGTGAGGGGTGTACAGGGAGAGACTGGACAAAAGTCATACACCTATGGATGAGGTCAATGGGAGGGAGGTAAGGGCAGAGGAAAGGGTGGGAGCTGGGTGGAGGGGAGTTATGGAGGGGAAAAAAGAGAAACAAATGTAATAATCTGAATAATAAAGATTTAATTAAGTGAAAAAAAATTCTTATTGATAGCAAGAGTATTATTTCTATGAGGTCTTTCTAGCAGCCTAGTAACACTAGCTTAGTAAATGACTGACTTGCAAAAATCTTGGAAAAAAAGGAGATCAGCAGGTGCAAGTAATGGTCAAGAGCTCTCCTGGGCTACAATACGTATGAGAAATATAGATTATTTCTATGAAATGCTCAACTATGGCAACTCAGTACATAATGAATAGTAAATGTACAACAAGTCCACTAACTTACATATGGATTTACTAGAGGCCAATGCACAAAATCCGTTCACTGGTAGGGTCTCTAGGCCTAGCTGGCAATCAGGTCCGATAGGTGCCTTCCAGCTGCCAGCTGGGTCCTCCCTTTGCTTCATGCTGCCCCCTGGTGGTCGGCACATGTCATAATGAGTGATCAAACTCCTGGTCTCCTAGTCAAACTCCATAGGGGATACTTTGCATATATATATATATATATATATATGGTTTCATTTCATTTCTAAGGTAAATTTTTTGGTATTTAAAGTAAGCCTTTTAATTTTGGTCATTTTCTCCACAAGTGAAAACAGAGTTGAAATACTCAAGTCCAAAGAGTGATTGATGCTAGATGTGTACTGCTTTTTATCTTATTCTTAATTTCTCTATATTGATGAAATTCCCTTTTTTTTCACCCTTTCCACTCATTTTTATAAAACAGGGACAAAATGCAATGAAAAGATATTGGCTGCCCAGCAGCCAAAGGTGGGAGGCTGCTGGAACTACACTGAGATCAATGTATGAAAGTGTCTTCTAAATAGAAAAGTATCCATATCAGATTTTATTATTCCCAGATTAAGTAAGGAAGGATACTTTTCTTAAGGACAATGAGATCTTTGTGTAACCTTGATTCACCTAACCTAATCTCTAAACTATTATTCAGTTTCTTCAAGCTCCTTCTAGAAGATGGGTATGGGGACTGGGTCTTTATCACTGTTTACAGGTTTATGCATCCATCTTGCTTGACTGGAGGATAGCCCAACACACAGGCACCAGGGACGGAGACTGGCAGATGAAGGGAAAATGACCAAAACGGAGATGGAAAAGACAATAGCATAGCCAAACCAACAAGAGACAGGAGTCAAGAAAAATTAACAACAAAATATATTTAAAAACAGACTTCTCCAGTTGGTATTTTCAATGAAATAGCTACCAATTAACTCCAACCATTTATATTGTGTTTCTTTTGCTCCTGGAGTCCTGTTGCAGCTTTAATTCTTGAAACTTGGGTGGCAGCACCAGACATTAAATCCCCAAAGGGAGAGGTATTATTAAACCTTTTGCTGGTCAATCTTTTCTGAACAAAGATGGACAAATTCCTAAGCCTTCTTATTCATTTCATGACGATCATTAGAAAAAAAAA
>PVJN01058553.1:0-12120 GCA_004026805.1 Lasiurus borealis | reverse complement strand
AAAATCGTTTCGGCAAAGATGACATCATAGTGAAAGCAGAAAGCTGTAAAAGCCCAAATTTTGCCATTATGGAAATTATTTTTATTGCAATGTATATTTTTTATTAATTAAATTTTCACAGGGATAACCTGGCAATAAAATTGTTTTTGATCTAAAAGTATGTCTATAATTTTACAGCGTAATACTTTTTTTTTTTTTTTTACCAAGGCTTGGGACAATGTAAGCTATAGTTTCTGATCTTTAGTTCTCAGAGTCAGTTTTACTATTTAAAATTAAGAAAATTTTATGCCTGTGTGAAATAAAATTTCTTGGAAATATGAGATAAAAATCTTATTTTTATTTATCTTCAAGAATGTGTAAAATATCACACTTAGCTAATAACAAAGTTGTGCTGACAAATATTGAATAAGGTTGTTTTGGCTGGTAGACATGTCATTTTTTATGTAGAAGGAAGATCCAATCAAATTAGATGAGACAGAACCTCATGACTTAATTTATAGTACAACGATGCCATCCTAATTGTTCAATAGTCTTTATCAGGCTAACAGTTTTGACCCCAGCGATGATAGCACCAGCTTCAGAATAAATTACACATTCATACAAAATCAAAAAATCTATGTGCAGAACACTTACGTGTATTTAAAAACATTCAAACAATCCATCTCACAGCTACCTTCTCCAGCACCATTTCAAGTTTGATAACCACTCGGCCAAAAAGCTTAAAATCCACCGTGATTATGTGCGGTGCCTGGAGTAGCCAGGTCCCTGGAGACAGAGCAGAATGGGTTATTCCAGGGGCGCAGGGAGGAGAGAGCAGGGAGTCCTTGGGGTGGATGCTGGTGATCATTGCACAACGCACCTCTCAGAATGTGTGTGGAGGCATAAAAGAAAGCAGCTAATATTACAGACCATAACCAACGTCAACAGTGACACGGAGGTACAATAACCACAGGGAAGGAGAAAAACACGTTTCCAAAAAGGCAACTCCCTCCAGCAATTCAGGTGAAACTCCACTTATAGGAGACCATCACGCTCAAGAGAAGCCGATGTGGAGAGACATAGTGAAAGTGGGCACCTTTAGTCTGCCATAAAAAAGAAGGAGTTCTTACCATTGGCAGCAACCTGGATGAAACTGGAGAGCCTTATGCTTAGTGAAATAAGCCAGTCAATGAAATATAAACACCACATGATCTCACTCATTTGTGGATAATAAAGAACATTATAAACTGATGAACAAAAGGATAGACACATAGGCCGTAAAGCATCAAACAGACTGTCAAATTACAGCAGGAAGGTTAGGGAGAGGTGGGGTAGATAAGAGATCAACCAAAGGATTTGTGTGCATGCAGATAAGCATAACCAATGGACACAGACACTGGGGGGCTAGGGTATGCCTGGGAGGGGGCGGGCAATGGGAAAATATGTACATATGTAACGCAATAAAAATAAATAAATAAAATAAAGCAAAAAAAAAATTAAAAAGAAACATTAAGAAAAAAATGTCTGTCACAGAACTCACTTGTCGTGTGTGTGTATGCACACATTTTTCAACCAGATCCAAGATCCTTTTCTGAAAAATCTATTTACATTTTTATGATAAATGTAAGAAAGAAAAAAAACACATTTGAAATACATATGAAGCAGTAGTTATTTGTGAGCCTCAATTGATCCCCCCTCCACCCCTCCATCCCCCTACCCCAAACACCTCCCTGCCCTGCCCTGATCCCCCCTCAGGTGGAATTCCTGTGGTGGAGAGAGGCCTCCCGTGACCACTGTAGCCCCAGGAAGTGAAGCAAAAGGTAGAAGCAGCAGGTTTCGGAGACAAGGAGTCCATGTACAAACTCTATTCCTCCCACATGGAAACCACTGTTTACTCTCACTGTATTGCACATGGCAAGATGTTTAGCTCAGTGGATAGAGTGTCCGCCTGAGGACTGAAAGGTCCCGAGTTCGATTCTGGTCAAGGGCATGTACTTTGGTTCCAGGCACATCCCCAGTGGGGGGCATGCAGGAGGCAGCTGATAGATGATTCTCTCTCATCGATGTTTCTAGCTCTCTGTCTCTCTCCCTTCCTCTCTGTAAAAAAATCAATAAATTTTTTTTTTAAAGTGTGAAAAAAGGAGGCCCGGCTCCTGGGTGGGGGCATCTTTGGAGAAAGAAAAAAAAATCTAAATATCCCCCACATTACACAGTGCATTTCATAGACATCACTTCATTCACCAACGCCCGACAGGTCAGGGTAAGCGTCTTCAAAAGGCTGTGGAAAGACAGGTTCCCCCCGGACCTTATCTGACTTCCCGCGTGATAAAGGACTTGGTTAAATATGTAAACATGTACATGCTGGCGATTCCTCTCGGAAAGGCCCTCCTGCAGACCAGGGTGTGTGCGTCCTGGCGTTATAGTGGGTTGAAAAGGCCTTTGCCCCTTTCCCGGTGTGGTGGATATATAACCCTACCAGCCATGGCACGCTCAACCGTTTTATCACCTTGTTGATAACTTTCTCTGCCCACAGGGCAATAATAACTTTCCGCTCCGAGCCCAATCCATATGCCATGGCTCTGTTCACTCCAGATCCTATCTACCCTCTCACCCTCGCAGGTATCACATTGGTTCTTACAGCACAGCGGTTCTCAACCTGTGGGTCGCGACCCCTTTGGGGGTCAAACAACACTTTCACAGGGGTCGCCTAAGACCATCGGAAAACACAGGTACGATTCATAACAGTTGCAAAATGACAGCGATGAAGTAGCAACGGAAATAATTTTATGGTTGGGGGTCACCACCATATGAGGAGCTGTATTAAAGGGTCGCTCATTAGAAAGGTTGAGAACCACCGTTATAGCACAATTTAAAAAAAAAAAAAAAAAGCTTCAGATCAGTGAAGTCTGTGATTTCTTTCAAAGCTCTAAGCTTTAATTTTTTAATTTTTATTTTTTTAAAAAAGCCAGTACATATACATTTTGCTCTCCAGCGTGCAAAGCCTGAGAATGGAGTTGGGAGAACTTGAGCCTGGGCCTGCTACCGCCTGCCTCCCTCCCGGGCTGTCTGGTACCACGCCTGAGTGAGCCCCAGCTAGAAGCAGGAATTGCATTCCCCCCCAAGCATGCATGGCGTGGCGGGGAGCCTGCAGCTTTAAATGCGCCCGCTGGACGCTGTGCACACGCTGTGGGCTTGCTGGCTGCCTCCCTGGCAAGCACGCGCACCGAAAATAGATTGCTCAGGGTTTTTTTTTCCTCTCTCTCTCTCTCTCTCTCTCTCTCCTTCTCTCCCCTTTTATTTTTAAACCGGCCGTGCACATTGCATTCATCTCGCGGCATTTTTATTTTATTTTAATCAACACGCATTTCCTTGCAGGAC
The DNA here is from genome assembly GCA_004026805.1 of Lasiurus borealis. Lineage (NCBI taxonomy): Eukaryota > Metazoa > Chordata > Mammalia > Chiroptera > Vespertilionidae > Lasiurus > Lasiurus borealis. The sequence goes on along the minus strand of PVJN01058553.1, from coordinate 8,763 downwards.
CTCTGATCCTCCTATCGATCATCCCATTCAAACGCCCCTCTGCGCGGCGCCCCCTCTGCCGATCCGATTTCAGATCAGCCCCGGGGCCGGCCGCGCTCACCTCCCGCCTCTGCAGAGCCCGAGGCCGGGCCAGGGTGACCCCGAGGCCCGAGGCCCGGGCCCCGTCCCCCCCTTCTCCTCCTCGGCACCCCCACCTCCACCTCCCCAACGTGTGTGTGTGTGTATGACGTGTGTGTGTGACATGTATGTGTGTGTGTGTTGTGTGTTTTTCCGCCTTTGATGGCCGGAGAAGGGGGGGGACGGAGCAGGAGAACAAAAGGGACCCATCTCCCTCCCCGGGCTGACGTCACTTGGCTGTTGCTGACCCCTCTGCCCCCCGCGCGCCCCGCAACTTCGATTTCGGGGCGAACAGCAGACTTGGCGCCGCAGACGAGCCTCGAGAAGGGCCCTCCCGCCCGCCGGGCGCAGGGCGGCGCGGCCTGTGCGCGCGGCGCGGTCGTTACTGGGGCGGAAACACGCGGCGGGGGAGGCGCGGGCCGGGCGGGCGGGGCGGGGCGGCCCGGAACGAACGTTCCTTCCCGGCGCGGGGCGCGGGGCGCGGGCGGAGGGGGAGGAGCGGGCTCTGCGGGCGCGGGGCGCGCGGGGTCCGGACCCGGGTGCGATGCTGCGGGGCGCGCGGTGCTGGGGTGGGGGACCCGCCACTAGCCCGTCCCCACCCTCCCCTCCCCCCCGCACCGCACCCCTCCCCACCCCCCGGGCGCGCGTGCGCAGCCCCCACGCCCCGGGCTCAGCAGCTGCAGCGGCGCCGGCTCCGGGCTCCAGCGAGCGTGGCGACGGGCGGCCCGGAAAACCCGGGGCGGAGCCGGTCGCGGACGGGGTCGGGGCGGCGCGAAGAGCTGGAGCGGACTACGAGCTCCGGGATCGGGCATCCGGCCTGCTTCCTGGGTGTCCGGGGACCGGGCTGTGGGAGATGCCCGCCCAGCCGCTGCCAGGCACCTGCAGATCAGCGGTTCTCAACCTGTGGGTCGCCACCCCTTTGGGGGTCGAACGACACTTTCACAGGGGTCGCCAAAGACCATTGGAAAACACAGATAGGATTCATAGCAGTTGCAAAATGACAGTGATGAAGTAGCAACAGAAATCATTTTATGGTTGGGGGTCACCACCCCATGAGGAGCTGTCTTAAAGGGTCGCGGCCTTAGGAAGGTTGAGAACCGCTGCTGTACATCTCGAGCCGACCTCCAGCATTTATGGAAAAGTCATATTTTCCGGACTTTGGTGACACAGTCGGGACTTCTAAACCTGGAGAGGGGTGTGCCTCATTGAAGGGGAGAAGAGAGATGATGGGGAAAGTGGTCTGGCTCCAGGAAATGCGGGTGATGGGTTTGGACCTGTGCCCTGGTGCCCATCCTCCTCCACCCCTGCTCCCGAGCACTCACACCTGAGACACGTGTTCAGGAAGCGGGTGGGTGCCCACTCTCCAAAAAGTACACATCCCGGCACATCCCGCCCGGATCCAAAGGTGAATTGAAAAACGGGTCTGACCCCAGGATCTTGACTTGTATACAGGAGGCATGCATCAAAGGAAAGCCAGCCGCTCCTGGCCAGCCCGCTGTTTGTGTCTCCCACCCACCCGCATTTCAGCATCTGTCACGCTGGCCTGAAGCGGAGGGGTTCACCTTTCTTCCTCCCCAGGGGCTGAAGAGTCCTAGAGAGTGGACACCAGGCTTGTCCTCTGAATCTGCCCCTGCACTTCCCCGGACACCATAGGCGCTGAATAAATGTCTTCCTGGAGGAGCGCCTGGTGGAGGTGACAGTCAGGTGCTGGGAGGCGTTGGAAAGACAATGAATTTGGGCTGAGGGAAGGGACCAGAGCAGATTTCCTGCGAGCCGGCATTTCAGCTGCACTCTGAAGGCAGCCCTAGATGAGTGTTTCCTGGCCACTTCCTGGCGAGACATGCACCACCTCCCACCTCTCCTCCCAGCAACCTTTCCTATGCCCCCACGTGTCCTGCTCGCAGGCCCACCGGCTCCCACCTGTTGCATGCCCCCTCCTTTGCTCAAGTTGATCTCTTGCCCTGGAATGTCCTTTACCGTCATCTGATGGCTGCTCGTGCACGAATTTTGCGCACCGGGCCTCTAGTATAAAATAAACAAAGACTATGAAATGGATATACAGTGGTACCTCGAGATAGGAGTTTAATTCGTTCCGTAACCTTGATGCGTGGGAAACTATGAGACGCTCGAGTCGCACTAAATTGGTGGGTCGTGTGCAGCTGGCTGATTCTCAAGATTACTCCTATCTCAAATGTTGCTCGTATTTCAAAGCAAAAATCGCTCGCTCGACGGCTCGTATCTCAAAAATCTCGCATGTTAAGGCTCTCGTATCTCAAGGTACCACTGTACTAAAAAAGTCAAAAGAAAAAAATAAGGGAGCAGTTGACCAGGGAATTTCAGACAATTCATATGAAACTGAAAAGAAATGCCCAGGAAAACCCCTGGCTGTGACTCTGGGAACATAAACATGTTGATAGCATTTGCTGGAGGAAAAAAGGAAAGAAAAGAGGTGACAGTGGAACTAATGTTTTAATTAAAGACCTTTACCATGACGGTGTTTCTCATCTGTGAAGAATGAATGGGTTATAAAAAAAAAAAACAGGGGAAGATATTAGACCTCATTATCCAGAAAGAAATGGAACTCGAAATGAGAAAACAGTGATACACTGGAAACAAGATAAATGTCCGTCATTAAGGGATTCAAACGAAACAGTCCCGCAATTAATAAAATATTATGCAGCCATTACAAATGAAGTATAGTTATTGGAAAGATGTTCACAGGCGTTGTTATGTGAAGAAGCAAATTATAAGTCAACATTGTCTGCAAGGACCTGTCTGGAATGTTAGCGGTTCTCTCTAGATGTTTTGATTATTAGTCATTTTTTTTTACTTTCTACTGCAAACCTGTGAGTATTGTCTGAATTTTAGCCATTAGTAATTATTACCTCTTTCACTAGGAAATTAATAAACACATCCTCTATAATAATAAAAGCATGATATGCTAATTAGACCGGATAGCCGGACAACCTTCCAGATGTCATTCCAGACGTACTTCTGGACAAAGCCATGGTGGTGGGAGCTGAGGCAGAGGCAGTTAGGGGTGATCAAGCAGGCAGGCGAGTGGTTAGGGGAGATCAGGCAGGCAGGCAGAGTGGTTAGGGGCGATCAGGCAGGCAGGCGAGCAGTTAGGGGCATCAGGCAGGCAAGCAAAGTGGTTATTAACAATCAGGCAGGTGGGCAAGTGGTTTGGGGGAATCAGGCAGGCAAGCAAAGTGGTTATTAACAATCAGGCAGGTGGGCAAGTGGTTTGGGGGAATCAGGCAGGCAAGCGGTTAGGAGCCAGTGGTCCTGGATTATGAGAGGAATCCCTGTGAGCTAGAGCTTAAACTAGCAGTCAAACATTCCCTGAGGGGTGCCGGATTGTGAGAGGGTGCAGGCCAAGTTGAGGGACCCCCCTCTTCCCGTGCACAAATTTCATGCACCGGGCCTCTAGTGCGTAATAAAAGGCTAATATGAAAACTGACCAGGCAGCCAAATGACCAGTCACTATGACACGCACTGACCACCAGGGGGCAGATACTCAATGTAGGAACTGCTCCCTGGTGGTCAGTGGGCTCCCACAGGGGGTGCGCCGCTCAGCCAGAAGCCGGGCTCACCGTTAGCAAGTGCAGCGGCAGTGGCAGGAGCCTCTCCTATCGCCGCTGCAGGCAGGTGGTAAGGAGCGAGGGCTCCTGGACTGCAAGAGGGTGTAGGCCGGGCTGAGGGACCCTTCCCCACCCCCGCCCTCAGTGCACAATTTCCATGCACCAGGCCGCTAGTGTGGCCATAAAAACTCTGATGTAGGGGACTTAGCAAGGCTTCTGCAGGCTAGAAGTCCAAAGTCAAGGTGTGGGCAGGGTTGGTTGCTTCTGAGGCTGTGCAGGAAGGATCTGTTCCTTGGACCCTCACTGTCCTCACATCCTCTTTCCTCTGTGCACGTCTGTCCCTCTGTCCAAATTTCCCCTTTTCAAAAGGACACTGGGCATCGTGGATGAGGGCATGCCCTAATGACCTCATCTTAACTCCTCATATCTACAATGACATCAGTTTCAAATAAGGCCACATTTTAGGATCTTGGGGGGGTAGGACTTCAATATTTGAATCTGGAGGGGATTTCATTTGACCTAAAACAGAAAATTAATAAGCACATTTGGTAACAAATCCTTTGCAAGTCAGGTGGTTTCCAATACCCTGTTTTCAACGAAATTGATGGAAGACAGAAATAGTGTTGCTGTCAGCTGACAGATCATTAAAACGGATATTTGACAATGGATTGTCGTGTGATGGGGGGACGGGGAGTCAGAAGGAGTTCCAAAAATTGAAGAACATTTTTTATAACAAGACTCTTTTCCTTCCCCTCTTCCTATGTATCAGAGCACAAGGACTTTTCATCTCTAAAAAAAATGGAAAACAGAAGTAGAACGGATGCTAAGCACTCTGTCATTGTAGCCATAAGTAACATTTATCCACAATAATATAATGCCTGGCAAAGGGACAGCATCATCTATCTTATTAAGAAATGGAAGTGTCCCATCAGACTTCCCTTCTTATGTTCGTGTTTATCAAAACAGTCTAATCACTCAGGTTGTTTCAATCAATTGTGCGCCACTCGTAACGATAACGCGGTCCAGGGGAGTCTAGGGTCGCAGGGATTCGGAAGTGTATAAATTCCTATTCTTATACCTCCGCTTGGTAAATAAAAGTATGACGGGATGCTCAGCAAAAGATGTTCACTCATCAATGACACATTCGCATAAATTCTGAGGGGGAAGTGGATGGAAATAAAGTTTCCAAGAGAAAACAAAAAAACATACACATTTTGCTCGCTGAGGATGAGCTTGTTTGTATATTTCCGAAATGGATGATGGATGGTGAGTAACAAACTGTTAGAAGATTTAGATGCCATTTGTACACATTTAAAACAGTGATGCAACAGTTTTACTTCAAAATGTCAATATTTACAAGACGCTAGCAATTATATTTTTGCAATAAAATATTTAAACCTATGATACAATTATAAATGTCAGCTTTTAAATGATCCAAGGAAAGCACAGGTTTCTACACTATTCGGGGTCCAGTTTGATTCAGGTCACAGCTGGCAGGCTTTGTGGCTCTTCCACACGAGCTTCCTGATTCCTGGTGTGACTTTCTCGGTTGAACTTTATAGATAGCCGCTCCCCATGCCTGCCCTCGCAGTCACACCCACACACAACTCAAACAACAGGAAAGAAGTAACATCCCCACATGAACACAATCACCATGTTAATTTCTCCGTATCCCTGGCCAGCCTCTGTCCACGGCAAACTCACTTTATCGAGTGGCAACCACAGTTTAATTCCAATTTAGTGGCCCGTTTTCCACTTCGCACTGTTAAGTCCCCAATGCTTTTTTTTTTAAATATATTTTATTGATTTTTTTACAGAGGGGAAGGGAGAGGGATAGAGAGTTAGAAACATCAATGAAAGAGACATCGATCAGCCACCTCCTGCACACCCCACTGTGAAGATGTGCCCCCAAGCAAGGTGCATGCCCCCGACTGGAATCGAACCTGGGACCTTTCAATCCGCTGGCCGACGCTCTATCCACTGAGCCAAACCGGTCTCGGCTGGCTTCCCAGTTTAGCTTCCCCAGGACAGGCGGCACTCAAACCACCATGCACCCCCCCGCTTCCTCGCTGGCCAGAGAGAAACTGCAACCTGAACGTTTCATCACCTTTGTGTAGGCTGCATGATTCATGGACAACAGACTCCGCTCCGATTGCTGAGTAAGCCATGGCTTTCAATCATCCGCACCAAGTCTAAAAAGAGAGATGTTTTCCATCCCAACTGTTCCACTCTCTCTATTTCAGGAGATGCCTCACGGAAACATACCCGGGCTGGACCCGCCTCTGTTTGGAAACAAGTAGATAGAGAGAGCCACGGACAAGTTCCATTTGTGGTCAGGGCCTGTCCTGAGTGCTCCAAAGGTCAAGGTCAGTCTGCTCACCCTAAGGAATGAGGAGGCCTTAATTTTTTTTTAATATATTTTGTTGACTTTTTACAGAGAGGAAGGGAGAGGGATAGAGAGAAACATCAATGATGAGAGACATCGATCAGCTGCCTCTTGCACACCCCCTACTGGAGATGTGCCCGCAACCAAGGTACATGCCCTTGACCGGAATCGAACCTGACACCTTTCAGTCTGCAGACCGATGCTCTATCCCCTGAGCCAAACCGGTTTCGGCAGGAGTGAGGCCTTAAAAAGGCAGTATTTGATGAGCTGACAACAAACACCTCTCGGATGACCGTGCACAGCTGTCAGAGGTCTGAAGGTGGTACACCGTCCCTGTTCTCCACTTGGTGAGTCTCTACACCAAGTTGTCTGCCAGGGAAAGACTGGCAAAATCTGCCAAAGAGGGTGGCATGATGAGAGGGTTGTCATATTTTTTTTACTTTTATTTTTCAATTACCGTTTCTGTTCAGTGTTATTGTGTATTAGTTTGAGGTGCACAGCTCAGAGGTTAGGTAATCATATATTTTACAAAGTGTTCCCCCCGATATTTCCAGTACCCATCTGGTGCCACACATAGTTATTACAATATTATGGGCTCTATCCCCTATGCTGTACTGTACATCTCTGTGACTACCAATCTGTACTTCTTAATCCCTTCCCCTCTTTCACCTAACTCCTCAAGCCCCTCCCCTCTGGCAACAGCCAGTCTGTTCTCTGAGTCTGTTTCAAATTGGCTTGTTCGATTATTTTGTTGTTTAGAATCCATATACAGTGGTACTTCGAGATATGAGTTTAATTCGTTCCATAACCTTGAGGCTTGGGAAACTATGAGATGCTCGAGTCGAGGTAAACTGGTGGGTCGTGTGTAGCCAGCCAATCTTTGGGATTACTCCTATCTCAACTGTTGCTCGTATTTCAAAGCAAAAATCGCTTGCTTGATGGCTCATATCTCAAAAATCTCGTATGTTAGGGCACTCGTATCTTGAGGAACCATTGTATAAGTGAAGTGATAGAGAAACTGTCTTTCTCTGACTGTTATATTCTACTTAGCATAATAGTGGGTTGTACTATTTTTGTGAAAGGGGGGTGAAGTTCTTTTACTTCATTAAAAGAGAAAATAAAGCTACAGAATGGCAATAATAATAACTGGGAAAGATATTATTATGGTTTGGTTTTCAGACATCTATATATATAAAAGCCTAAGCAATCAGCTGACCAGCCAGTAGCTATGATGCACAATAACCACCAGGGGACAGTTGCTCAAGGCAGGAGCTGTCAGGCTGGGGTGACTTGGCAGCCACAGTTCTTGGGTGACACACCCAGAACCAGCGAGGAGGGAGCACGATTCCGGGGGGTGTTACCCGAGAACCCCCCTCTCTCAATCTGGGACCCCTTAGGGGATGCCAGAGAGCAGGTTTCAGCACGATCCCCACAGGCCAGGCTGAGGGACACCACCAGTGCACGAATCTGTGCACCAGGCCTCTGGTCTAATTATAAAACATTTGTGCAAGGGGAAGAAAAAATCGTGTTTTTTTTCCTAAGAAATTCCTTTATCAACAACGCAGCTCTTTCCTTTTTTCCCCATTAAGGAGCCTTTCCTGAACAAAGAAGCCCTAATTCCACGTTGGGAGCAAAGAAGGAAAATTTATGACTTAGTCCGTCCCATATTGATTGTTCATGACTCAGCGAAGACGGTTAGAAAGGCCGAGAGTGTTTGAATGTTATGCTTTGGTGAGGCACGGGCACAGCCAATACGGAGAGTTATAGTAGCTGCGATTCGGTGGAGGGAGAGCAGCCTCGGCCTGAGAGAAAAAAAAAAACCTGAGAAAAATGTGGCCCTATAGCCAAATCGCTGGCACGGTCGGCAGCTGTGGTTTCACTGTATTGATCGTTTCCCGTGAAACGTGAGGCTCTTCATTTGAATCATTTGTATGGGTGTCGTATTGGGTTAATTGCAAAGCCCTTGGGTTTAATAAGAATATAACGGTGTATGATGTGCATCGATATACATCGATTCCTAGAACGGCGCGGTGTGAATGGCAGGGGATCATGAGATGCTATGAGACGAGCAAGTCCCGGGCTAATGATGCAAATTTGAGCTGCTCAGGGAGAGCTTTAACTTACACGTCAGTTCGGATTGTTATTGCAAACACTTTACAGGCCCGGAACACGATTGGTTATACACGGGATGCCCTTGAACTTGAATGTTTTAGAAAGCATAGCTTTCTGCTGAGTTAACAGCATGCCATTCAGATTAGCACCAAGACAAACACAGAGGGCGAGGGCTTTCTGGGGGCCGTGCTTCCTTGCAGGTTTTCGTAGTTGCTGAGTTCATTTCACTCCTAGCGAGGCCAGTCTGGCTGTTAGCCCACTGAGTGAGGAGCGCAAGCATGGTTCTCAGAATCGATGGAAATTCCCTACAAAGCAAGGATGTATACTAATAACCACGTTCATTATTTCCTAACTGAACATATATGTGTGTGTGTGTGTGTGTGTGTGTGTGTGTATGTATGTATACCTCACCTCGAGATACGAGTGCCCTAACATATGAGATTTTTGAGATACGAGCCATCGAGTGAGCAATTTTTGCTTTGAAATACAAGCAACATTTGAGATAGGAGTCATCGCGCGGATAGGACAGCTGCACATGACCCACCAGTTTACCATGATTCGAGC
>PVJN01058552.1:0-12107 GCA_004026805.1 Lasiurus borealis | reverse complement strand
ATAAATAGAATGTCCTTCTGTAAAAGCAGCAATGTCATGTCTTGTAAACTTCCTTTTTATATTACAGCAAAGTTTGAAATAAAATCCAAAGGGACTGGAGCTTTTTACACTGTAGCCGTGAATGAATAAAAGAGTCTATTTTCTCAATTACTGTTGGTCCAGTTTCCTTTTGTTTTGAGTCCAATGTGCAGCAGGTTTTAAAAGGTGCTCAGTTAGGGATTCTAACCAATTGAGTGATGAATTATAAAATCTCTTTCCTGCTTTCAAACACGAACGGGTAAATCTGTTCCACGGCAGTAGCGACAGCCTTTACATTGGGCCCTGAAACAAACACAATGGAGGGTGAGAAGAGGCACAGAGAGCACTGGGAAAAGCTCCACTCTCACAATTAAAAATACCCAAGTGGTTTGGGGGTCACTGTTTTAAACAATCTACAAGCATAATTACACACACAGTCATAATACAAACAAAGAGAATAAAAATGTCCCCTGGACAAGGAAAGGAAATCGGAAACAGAAATGATGTTACTCGTCTTATTTTAGGGCGCCAGTGTGAAAAGAGCACATGTAAAAAATCTTCACACACACTATCACAGAGAACAGGAAGTGCTATGATAGGGTTATTAAAGGGAGAAAGGGCAAACGGGCCCGGAAAACCCTTATGCTTTTGGAGACCACAGTCTGGCTTTCTGTTAGGCTACAACTGAGGCTCGCGGGAGTCGGAAGCCCCGCAGAGCAAAACAAAGCTGCTTCCCACGTGCTGGCCGAGGCTGCTCTAAGCCACCTGGTCTAAAGCGCCCACAGCTGACTCAGGCAACAGAACACAAAAAAGCACAAGGGAATGAGGTGATGCTGGAATAACTTCTGAAAAATGCACTCGTCCATTTAAATAGCTCAAAAGAAACATGAAAGTGGATAATAAAAAATATTTTATAACATGTTGAATAAAAATGGCTTACCTATACCTACCACCTTTGAAGTACCCTAAAAAACATACATATGGACCTACTGTAGACTCTGACAATCTGAACACATCTTACATTTGGTCCACTCCTTCCTGACTCAGTTTACCCCTGCAAATAGTACAGTGCTTTGTCCGTGGGAACCACTGAGTATGTGTTCACTGAATTTATAGAACTTCATAGAATAGTATAAATGTAAATAGATAATGCATCCTAATTAACCAGGTCAGTTGTCTTCAGTTTGTTACTGTGTTGTTTAAATATCCATTAACTCAAAGAAAGGCAGATTTTACATATGTGTCATTTTATTCTGCACTTAGTAGAGACTTATCTGTAGACTTTGGGGCCTCTCAGAAGCCTGGGTTCTGAAGTACAGAAATGACAATTGAAAGAAGGGAACAAATAGACGTGTTCCTTACCACTCCACTTTTAATTCAGGCACAGCCCTGGCAATGAGCTTGAAAAGTTTCAGAAGCAGGTGTGAAAACCCATGGGATGAGTCAAAACTAAAACTTATTTATTGAGTGTTTAAAGGGGTTAATCATTTTTATTCTCCTTTAAGGATTGAGGGAATAAAAAGAAAAACTCAAGCACACTAAAGAAATCTCCCTTAACACAAATGTGCCAAAAGCTGGGTCTGATTCCCAAGTAATGTCTCTGTACAATTTATAACCACAGTACCTTTACAAATCATCCTGCGGAGTTCATGCTACCCTTTGACACCTACGCCTAGTGTTTAGAAACCACCCCTTCCAAATAATTGACTCAAAAGATATGTAACAAATAGGTACCAATTATATTTAAATCTTTGCTTATGTAAAACCTTTATAAAGTTCACAAAATTGGATTCTCTTACGTATTTTAAGTGGAAGATATTTTAAGTTTAAAAGTAATATTATGAAAAAATATACTAGAATATTTTTAATAGCTCGAAACTGGAAACTATCCAAATGCCTATGGACAGTATATGTATACACTGGACACTGCACAGCCATGAGAATGAATGATCTATCACTACATGAAGGATGAATAATCCTATGGGGATAATAATGAGTGCAAGAAGACAGAAGCAAAGTACTATGTTATGATTTTAAAACAGTACATGAAAACAGGTAAAACTAACCTATCATGTTTAAGTCAGGAGACTGGCTCCCCTTAAAGGGCAAAAGTGACTAAAGGGGACAAACTAGACATTATTTCTATTTTGGTATGGGAACCTCTTATTTCATTCAATACAGAATTGACAAGTTTGGTTTAAAATACCTGTTACTGTGATACTTCCTGTTGAAAAAATCTGTAATGTAGCTCGTAGAGATTTTATCCGATAGCACACAGCAGGATGAAGTTCAGGTTCATAACTACACAAAGAAAGCCACAATGTAAGTTATTTATAGCCTGACAAGTAATTTCCAATTTGATAAGTTTCTTTGATTTCTCAAAGACCCACCTGGCATGAGGTCTATTGTTCTTTGTGAATTCTGGCAAACGGATTTCAAATGGCATGTTACATACTGCTAAAACATTAACAACCTTAAAATCTGTAAATATTACCTTTAGGAGAGAAATAAAACTCAGTGAATTATCTTGAAACAAAATATCTGCTTATCAGAGAAATCTTTAACAATTAAGTTTCAATCTTTAAAAAGCAAGTAAAATAAAACAATTATCTTAAGCAGGATCCAGTATTTTAAGTTATCAGTGATTCATTAAAGACTGCAATTAAAGAACAACAACTCAAAAACTTTATTAAGAAAATAAAGCCTGAGATTATTCGCATGACTGACTTTCATGTTTAGTTTAATATTCTTTATATCTGAAATGGGCTATTCAGTCTACTGAGATAGGAGAGCAAATAGACAAAAAAAAAAAAAAAAGAAAAAGAAAATGAAAGCACAGTCCTCTTCTCAAGAGTTTAAATGGAAAAGTTGTTACTTTAAAACTCAAAAATAGTACAATATACTGGTACACTAAACTCCGGTGATCAGACTTTTTATTATATGCAGTAAGGTAAAATGATCTTTCTGTTTGCTTAGATGTTTGTTTTCTTTAGCGGGGCAGTGTGAGGGATAAAGGGATAAAATTGTGCTTTTAATTTACTGGGATGTCTCTCAACATTTCTAAGTTTATGCTAAGATAAGAAACTCTAAGGCTAAAAATAATGTCCTCTAAAATTAATAACTTCAGCAACTCCCTGGCTGGTTTTATCTTATCTTTTCAAATGTTCCTAGTAAAGCCACAATTCTGGATAAATAACCACCCTCCAACTCAGTACCTGCACAAGATAGCTGCAGAAAGCCATAACATTGTGCAAAGTGGCCCAGCATTTTTTGTCTCCATACCACCTCTCTTCAAGCACCAGCCTGTCGGTGCTTTCGTCTCACCTTCTACCTCAGGGAGACTGAAGTCATCAGAGGGAAACTCATCTTCCCATCACTTCCCATCCAAATTCAAAAGAGCCTAGGCTCATCTCTTTAGGCACTCATCTTTATTTTTCACTTACTCATTATCTGAAAGTGACTTAGCAAGTCCATTGTATGTATTAACTTTACTCAATTTTATGCCTTCACATTGATGAGGTTACCCTGTCAGCGATGGTCACTGTATAAGTGTGAGAGTCTGCCAACCAGTGTGCATGTCAACAGGGTCCTGCAGCTCTCAGCACATCCTGATTTTATATATATATATATATATGTGTGTGTGTATATGTATATATATATGTGTGTATATATATGTGTACATATATATATATATATATATATCTCTATATATATCTATATATATATATATACAGTGGTACCTCAAGATACGAGTTTAATTCGTTCTGTAACCTTGAGGCGTGGGAAACTATGAGACGCTGGAGTCGAGGTAAACTGGTGGGTTGTGTGCAGCCGGCCGATCCGCGCAATTACTCCTATCTCAATTGTTGCTCGTATTTCAAAGCAAAAATCGCTCGCTCGATGGCTCGTATCTCAAAAATCTCGTATGTTAGGGCACTTGTATCTCAAGGTACCTGTGTGTGTGTGTGTGTGTGTGTGTGTGTGTGTGTGCGTGTGTGTATGTATATCCCACTCTTGGAATGATCAGAAATATGTGGGTTTTTTGGTGGTGGTTTTGTGTTTTTTTGGGGGGAGGGGGATAGGTGGGGCATGTTAAAGGTGAAAAAACTTAAAAGAGTTTAAAAGGTAGTTAAGAAGTGGTGGACGGAGACCAGTAGGGTGAGCGACTGTGGAGGGTGAGCATTTGTAGCATTTTATCTTGTCTACACAGGGGGGACTGAGGAGTTTGAGGAATCCAGGAGGAAGAATCCAACCACCTATGAAAACGACAAATAAGCAACTCGTATGGAGGATGGTTCTGTCTCTGAAAGACCCTCCTCAGAGAGAGGAGTCTACATTATGTAGTGTCTTGAAGACACAATAAACTTATGGGCTGGAAAAAAAAAAAGAAAAAAAAAAGGTAGTTAACTTGTAAGAAAACAAGCCGGTATCTCTCTATAAGAAGAATCTGAAAAAAAGCCAGAATCCTTTAAAAACATCCACATGGACAAGTTTTGCTACTAACTTTTTATCCTGAAGAACAGAATAAAACCTTAGAAAAAGGTCAATCATGAGAGTAGTTTCTGTCGTGATTTCTTTAGTCTACTAAATTCAATGTTTTAACCTTATAATAATAAATCCTTGAATATTTGCAGTTTGATACATTTTGAAAATGTTACCTGAAAACCTAGTTTCTGCAGACTGCGGGCTAGACGTCTGGCACCAAATTTAGCTTCTTCTTCACTATAGTTTTAGGGGGAAAAAAAGATTGTTATATAGGATATCAATTTTATACTGAGGAACATGACAAACTGTACATATGATTTTGTTCCTAAATCTACAATATTCCTTCCACGAGGGGTAATCTAAAAAATTAAAAACCCAAGTAAAATTTACCTTGTCGCTCCAGTGCAAATAATTTTTCCTGAGGACCAAATTGTAGCTGTAATTCTAGGTTTTCTAAGTTTCATTAATACTTTCTGAAAAAAAAGCAAGTACATAATAAGGATTAATTTTCATATACAGAGTGAACAAAAGTAGGCTTAGAGTTATGAGTATGCAAAACAGTTATTCTTAATAATTATCATTAATTATTGTATAATTTTTCATCAAATTACTGTAAACATTCTTTTGCCCCACCCTATATGCTTCTGTTCTGTGTGGCCATTTAATGTTTAAATACCATTCCAAGCTTACCCATGATCAAAATAACTGTTTCCTACATCATCCACCTATTCTGAAATCAAATATCATACTGAATAAAAGAATGTATTAATCCAAAAGGGCACTTAATTAAAAAATACATGCACTATATAAATTGCTTACTAATAATTAAACCAATGAACTACCAAGTATGTAAACATTTCTTTCCTCATTCCAGCCACATTAATGACAATTTATAATTTGCAAGAATCCTCAAATATGGGAAATTTGTTCACATCTCATGAGCTGTGCAGAAGCTGTTATTTTCTTTTTCTTTTTTAAAATATGTATATTTTATTGATTTTTCACAGAGAGGAAGGGAGAGGGATAGAAAGTTAGAAACATCGATGAGATAGAGACATCGATCAGCTGCCTCCTGCACGCCCCCTACTGGGGATGTGCCCGCAACCAATGTACATGCTCTTGACCAGAATCTAACCTGGGACCTTTCAGCTCTATCCACTGAGCCAAACTGGTTTTGGCAGAAACTGTTATTTTCAAATGGAATATTTTTCCTTCATATTTTCATTTCATTTAAGTTTCTCACCAGATGTCATTTTCACACAGAGGCCTTCCCTGACTCATCCACCAAAATACCCATCCCTTTATTGCTCTGTGAATTCTAACCCTGCTTTCTTCAGCTTCATGGTACCCATCACTACTTGACATTGTCTTACAGTTAAAATGCCTATTACATATTCTAGTTCTATATGCAAATTTTGAATGCAGGAGACAAATTGGAGCTAGAGATATAATTTCAGATATGAAAAGCACTTAAAGCTATTGGTATGAATAAATTTATTTACAGAATGAATATAAATAGGTCAAGAAGTAAGATCCAAGATATTATGTGAATTTTAGTTTTCATTGCAACTTTACATTTATGGAAATATTTATCATAATGCTCATTCTGTGTGAGAGATAAATGTTTTTCCTTAAAACTCTTATTACAGTCTGAGGTCTTCCTTTTCTCTGTTATATGACATATTATCAAACTTGAAAGTTATTAAATCTGGGAAGACAAAAATTAACGAAGACACAAAGTAAAATGTGAGCTAAAATAATTATAAAATTTCAAACAGAAGTGGCTGGGAAACACTAGACTGAGTTTATTCTACGTTTGTCTTTCACCACCAGCTTGTCCATCAACTCAGCCTTTTCAGTTAATGCTACTAGGAAAAATGACTTCCCTGCCATATGGTATATTAAAAGTTTCAAAGTAGCATCAGCAAACTTTTTAGCAAATATATTTATTTCTTGTTTTGAAAATAATGATGGCATTATTGAACCTGAAAATCTTTAACTGCGGATCATTAAAAATTTTAATTCATCTTCACTTAGTTTCTAGCACTAAGAACTAATAATATTTTTCCTAAGTATACTGGCATCTAATTTTTAGAGCTTAAATAAAGCCTTCAGATACATTCTTAATTTTTACAAAAAAATTTATGATTTATAATTTCATCATTTTTTGGTTTATAAAAGCCAAATGAATACCCACTGTCATGTATGTTAATCTCAAAACACTAAAGTTAAAAAAGCAAGTTAACAGCTTTTATTTTCAATATTATAGGTTTTACAAAAACTACAATTTAGAATGTACAGGTAGGATATGAACCATATTTTCAGCAATTTGAAAAAAATACCAACTATCTTGGCTAATTAAAGAGGGCTATGACAACATGCTACAAAATTTACAACCTGACTTTCTTTGTTCTAGGGCACCATTCAAAGACAATTATCGATATATATAAAAGTCTAAGCAAATGGCCAACTGGCCGGTAGCTATGATAAGCACTGATCACCACGGGGGCAGACATTCAATGCAGGAGCAGAAACCACAGGCATGGAAACATGGGACAGACTAATGAATCTCAGAGGGAAGCGGGGAGCAAGGAAGGCAGGAAGAGATTAACCAAAGATCTTATGTGCATACGGATTCATGTACTGGTGGGGTCCCTCAGCCTGGCCCTTGGGGATCGGGCTGAAATCAGCTCTCCTGACACCTCCGGAGGGGTCCCAGATTGTGAGAGGATGGAGACCAGGCCAAGGGACCTCAATGGTGCACAAATCATGCACTGGGTCTCTAGTGTTTAAATAAATTTACGAGTAAAGTATAAAAGTCGCCTTTTTCAGTCAAAAGCAATTGAGAGAAGAGTATAAAATGTCTAGTAGCCAATGAGTTCTTTGGTAACACTTGGAGATAAGTATCTCCAAAAGCTGCTACTTCATGAGAAACGGGCCACTTCTACAAGCTCACTATTGTATCCAGCACAACTAGCACATGGTAAGGTGCTCATAAACTACCTATGGCAGTGGTCACCAACCTTTCGGACCTCACGGACCACCAGTGGTCCATGGACCACTGGCTTGCGATGGCTGCTCTATAGTATAAACACATTTTAGTACATCATTCCTAGTACTATACAATTAGCATACATACCAAAATGCAGATACTTACTCCAACATCACGCTTATAAATTACATTTGCTCCCTCCAAAGCAATCTTCCTTAAGTTCAAATGGCATCTTGTTCTAAAAACACAGACTACATTTGTAATTAGAATGTCCAATGCAACATCACTGTCTGCATCCATTGGGGTAGTTTAAAAACTTAGCTTCCCACCACGAAGATCACATCCTGAGAAACAAAATAAAATAAAGTAATTAAACTTTAATGTTTTCTGAATTTTTCATAAATAAACTTGAAAATTAAAATGCAAAAAAACTTTACTATTTATTTTTAAATGTTACTCAAATCAAATCATGTCCCTTATATTCCCCACTAAAAACGCCAATTTTAAAAAAATATCTTTAAAATCTAACTTCATTCCTTAAATTTAATAAGTAACTTTTACACGCCAGGAGGCTGCCAAACGTTCTCCTGCTACTTGCCTATACAACCACTATGTTCCAGGTGAATCACAGGTATGGCAATTCTCCAAACACACCAAGTTGAAGTGCTGCATTTTGTGGTTCTAATGTCTAATCATTAATGGCACCATAACCCATCTCACATTTGCTAGGGCTATAAAAAGTCTGACCTATTTTTCACTTATTTCAAGTAAATGAATTAAATTTAAAGAAGCAGAAATATTATTTGTAACATTTATAAGCAAATGTTTCTCATTTACTAGTCATTCATTCATTCTTCACCTACTGAACACATAGACATTGAGGATACTGGAGGAAAAAAGTGAATGAGGCCACGCCTTTTGTCCTCAAGCTCACAGACGAGTGTGTGTGTGTGTGTGTGTGTGTGTGTGTGTGTGTGGTGTGTGTGTTATAGGAAGGCGCTCTTAACAGGTAGCACAATATCATTTTTATTGAGATCATAATCTTCCAAAATACATATCATTTTAAAACTACATACTGACAGGTGCATTTCCATAAACAAACAAAATGAGCCCTAGCTTGTACTATGCAAAAGATCCATATTCCAGCTAAAAAAATTTCTTTCACTGGGTTTCCACATCTTCAATAAATAACGATGACTCACTCACCTTACCTAATTTACAAAGAGAAAATCAGAACACGGCAACAGGTTTAAATTGTTATGTGACTAAATCAATGAAGACGCCAAGTGTCCAAATAAAGAAAATTGAATCTTGTATTCCTGCCTTCCCCTGTAATAGAACAAGCCAGACCAAGACTTTGGCACCTCCACGGGACCAGACTGCATCCAATTCTGTGTGTCAGCTGGTCCTCAACTTCACTGTATTTTCTCTCTTATGTTCCCTACAATCTGCTTATTTTCTCATTTTTCTGTTCTTTGGTGTGTTTAAGCAACCTCAAATGATTTTTATGTATAAGGTGTGGGGTAGGGGTGGCAGTGCATCTTATTAATAGATATATAGGTAGATCAATAAGCATAAGACAGAGGCAGTTATCAATACTGATCTTAAGCAGCAGGCTCAATATCTCAATAATCAATTACTAGTTATGACAACGTGGGAAAGTTATGCAGTCTCTCTGTGCCTTAGTTTTCTCAAATGTGACATGGAATAAGGATGGTGCCCCTGAGATAGTATTGGGGGATTATATAAAATGTATGAAAAGTACTTAGCACATATATCTTGGGAAATAATAACATAAAACCAAAAGTGATTATGGGTAAAATAAGTTCAAATCAACTGGCAGAACGGAAGTTTCTTAGCATCACTTCCCATGATTACATAACAGTGAGGTAGAGGCTCCAAGTTGCTCACCCAGATATCCACTCCACCCTTCCTTCCTTCACAAGGAACAGAACACAGCTGTCTAGCCACATACATTGTGGCAGAAATAAAATACTACACGTTTCAGGCTCCCCGGCAACAGGTACAGCCAAAAAGTCCTATGACTCTACGTCAATAAAATGTATACTGAAACAATTTTGTGTCTTTTGAAAAGTGTGCTTAAAGGGACTGATCTAAGCCAGCAAAAAACCATTTTGCCTTTCTACCCTTCTTCATACTTGCCGCCTGGAGTCTGGATGTGAGAGGGGAGCTCGAGGAGCCATCTGGGATCATGAGACTCTGGGTGATAAAACTCCTTATTTTCCTGCACTTCCTAATTCCAGATGTCATGAATATGAGAGAAAACCTATTTCTATCAATACCCTCATACTGCATTTCTGATGTATGAAGCCAAACTTAATCCTAATTGACATACATCCCATGAGAATAAGCTACAAAAAAACACTATTTAAGGAGAAATTACACATAAAGAAACTATGTAAAATTTATTGCTTCACACAGATTTTTTTTTTTTACATCGAACAGGTTAAAACAAATTCACTTAGGTCTACTTTTCTATGTATTAAATTAATAAACTGAGGAGAAAATTCAAGAACAATATGTAGGGTAAAAATAAGTCAAGATAGAAGGAGTAGAGAAAACCTTTGTGAATGCAAAGAAGCCTTGAACTTCAAAACATGATTATTTTTATACTGCAGCAACTTAAATTCTAAAGCTCAGGTCACACACATAGTTCATCATAACTTAAATGTTTAAACAGTTAAAATGTTAACAATTATTGTATTCAGAGAGTTGGCATCTGAATGGTTTTAAAACGTTTTTTCTCTTATTTTGTAATCTAGATTTATCTTTTTAAAAACAACGAATATATATTATTAGATTTATGAGGAAACATAAATTCAATTTTTATTTAAATATAGTTATCAGTTATTTTTCTACTGCCCAAGGTCTAAAATGAAAACATGGTTTAATCAGGTGTTTTTTCCTGTTTCTGAAATAAATACCTAGTATGAGTTCAAATATATCCTTCTAATAAGAAGAAAAGTTCAAAATTGCAGCTGTCTTAACTTAAGCAAATGTTATATTTCTAGCTTTCATTAAATGCACTGTAGAGTTGAAGCAACCTCTTCGATTCATGATTTTACAGACAATAATTCACTGTTCTTTAGGTCCTCTGACTTTCTAGTGGTATTTAAAAACATTCCTTCAGCACCTGACACCTTAAGCAACACCTGGAAAACACTGCCACCTCCTGGCTTTTAAACAAATTGCACTTAAGACCACTACATTTTAAATTCCACACCAGAAAAGATACTTCTGAAAGGCCATAATAACCACCAGGATAAAATCAAAACAAAAATTACTCTAAGATATCACTAAACACAAAACAAACAACCCTAAAGAAACTTTAGTATACAAAAAAGTATATTCTGGCTACTTTAAGCGTACTTAAGTTGCATATGAAGATATTGAGGGAGCGGCCTAAAAGGTTTAACCACAAAATTACCATCCATGATTTAAGAAATGGCGGAGGGGAAGGCTAGATATAGTCTAATTTGCAAACACACCTTGAATGCACTTGTTCCCCTAGGGATCATTCTTTACTAAAAGTAAGACATGGCAATTAAACCAACTCTTCTTTGTAAAGCTCCCAAAATAACAGTCTAGCAGTTAGTCTGTATGGTCATTCCAACCAATTACTATACTTGACAGTCTCCCAACACATGCCTGTGACCAAGATGGAAAAAATAAAATATCTTGCCTTTGAGAAAGAGGGTGTTTTTTTGCACCTGTTTATCAGTACAGCATACACCTTACTTTTCTGGAAATTGGTAATAATATCACTGGACCCTCCCAGCATGCTTCTAAGACTTCAATCTAATTACCTATGTCAAGCACACAGTTCACACACCTCGTTTATTAAATGGCAGCTATTACTGTCTGGTAGATTCACATAAATATTATAACCAAATATTATTTAATGAATTGGTACAGAACTTGAGAACAATCACATTACCAGACAGAGAAAACTGAGGTCTTAATAGGTCAGGCAGGAGTCAGCAAACTATTGCCAAAGGGCTGGCGCTTGTTCTATAAAAAAGGTTTTATTGAAACAACCATGCTCATGTTGTTACATAATGGCTATGGCACCTTTGAGCAGTTCTGACAAAGACCAAATGACCTACAAGTCTAAAAGAGTTACAATCTGGTCTTTTAAGAAGGTAAGTGTAAAAAAGAGAGAGAGAGAGAAGAGAAAAGGAAAGGAAAGGAAAGAAAAGAAAGGGGGGAGGGAGGGCTAGATAATTAACCAGCAGGAAGGGTATAAAATGAGTCTTCTATTAGGTGGGAGATAAGACCAAATGGTTTCTAGTATCCCATCTAATTCTAAAGGTCCCAATTCTAACAGACTGGATGAAGATTCACTTAAGACAAAATTTAGAGATTATATACTAAATTTTTATTTTAATTCGGGAGCTATTATGTTAGTTTAGTTAAATCAATATCCCAATTCTGAATTTCCCACTTACCTTCAACATGCATTTGTGTTCAAAGGGGCAGTAAAGGAAGAAAGCTAGATGCACTAAGGGGTGACAGCAGACAGTGAACGAAATTGCAAAACCTCTCACTTGTTTGGCAGGGTAACATTCTGTCATGAGGACATGTTTTCATG
>PVJN01058551.1:0-12121 GCA_004026805.1 Lasiurus borealis | reverse complement strand
GCAGACAGGCTCCTGGTGCAGCCGTGATGTGGGGGTGCAGACAGGCCGCTGGTGCAGCCGTGATGTTGGGGTGCAGACAGGCCGCTGGTGCAGCCGTGATGTGGGGGTGCAGACAGGCCGCTGGTGCAGCCGTGATGTTGGGGTGCAGACAGGCCGCTGGTGCAGCCATGATGTGGGGGTGCAGACAGCCGCCCGGGCCACGCTGAGGGTGTGGGACGGGGGCTGGATTCTGAGCGCCCAATCACTGGGCCCCCACACGTCCGTCCTGCGCGCCGTGGCCGGAGCCAGCCAGCTGGTCGCCCGGGAGCTGGCCGCCCTCTGGGCGAGCCTGGCGGCCGGGCGACAGGAGGGCCAGGGCAGTGGCCGGGGCCGGTGCAGCCAGTCCTGCCCCCGCATGACCTCCTGGCGTGGACCGTGCACAGGGCAGGCTGGGTGCCTCCCACGCCCAGACCCCCGGCTGCAGCTGGCACCCTCCGGTGCTTCCCAGGACGTGGGGCTTTGGGAAGTGTTTCCCCTGGCGGCTGCACCCTGGCTGTAGCGCCCAGCGCCCTTCTTGGGGTGCACCGGTGAGAGCCCGGCTCTCAGAGGCTCCCCGCACGGGATGTGGGGGGAGCAGGATGTGGGGGAGTGGGACGTGGGGAAGTGGGATGTGAGGGAGGGAAATATGGGAGAGGGGGTGTAGGGGAAAGGGTTGTAGGGGAAAGGGGTGTGGGGGAGACATGAGAGGGCAGGATGTGGGGGGAAGTGGGGGACCGTGGGGGGTGGCTCTCTGGCCTTCAGCCTGGCTGTTCTCTGAGAGTCGGGGAGTTGGGTCACGGGCTGGCGGGAGGGGTGTGGGGTGCGGCTGCTGTCCACAGGGGAGGGCTCTTCCTGGGAGGCAGCCGCTCTCTGTGGGCTGGGCCCGGGAGGAAGTTATGGGGGGCTCCTGCCCACGTCGGGGAGCCCGGCCTCGGCCGTGGGCACAGGCTGGGGGGCAGCCTGACCCCCTCCTTCTGTGGGAGATGCACCGGGATGGGAAATACAGCTGTAGCAGCAGGACGGCCGGGTCCTCGGTCCTCGGTCCCCCCGAGTCCTCACGGCCACTCCACCACCGGCTGCCCGTCCGTCCCGACGGCCCCTGGCTCTCTGGCCCCCACCGGTGTCCTGGGGACGTGTAAACACAGAGCGAAAGCCCAGGGCAGCCTCCGGGGGGGTGGGGGGAGGCATCCCCCCTCTTTGCTGCAGAAATCCAGGCGCCCGCTGGCCACTGCACAGCCGCTGTCGGGGGGCGGGGTTCCCTAGCTGAGGGGGATGGCGGACGGAGGTGACAGGTGGCCCTCGCGTGGCGCGCGCGGAGCCGTAATTACTTAATCCGGCTCTGCCTCGGGGCCGCCTTGTAATTACAGTGACCCGGAGCGTCACGTGTAAACACGCGGCGTGCCAGCTCCTAACCGCACGCACGTGGCGAGGATCCTCCGGGCCCGCCGGGGGCGAGGACACGCCTCCAGCTCTGTCCCCAGCGATGGCGGAGGGGGGCGGAGGGGGGCGGGAGGCGGGGGAGGAGCAAGGGAGGGGTGCCAGCCTCCCCGAGCAGACCCTGCACCCGCCAACAGGAACATCGGGGTACGTCCTTGGGGCCCTGAGACTGCCCAGGCCCTGTACCCCATTTTGCTGTCTGGGTACCTGAGGTCTGAGGGTCAGACTGCAGGCCGTTCCTCTGTTGAGTTTTTATTTTTTAAAATATGTTTTTATTAATTTTTTTCAAGAGAGAGGAAGGGGATGCCAAGACCGGTTTGGCTCAGTGGATAGAGCGTCGGCCTGCGGACTAAAAGGCCCCAGGTTCGATTCCGGTCGGGGGCATGTATCTTGGTTGTGGGCACATCTCCACTGTGGGGCGTGCAGGAGGCGGCTGATCGATGTCTCTTTCTCATCGATGTTTGTAACTCTCTATCCCTTTCCCTTCCTCTCTGTAAAAAATCAATAAAATATATTAAAAAATAAAAGAGAGAGCGAGAGGAAGGGGAGAGAGAGAGAGGTAGAAAAACATCTGTGATGAGAGAGAGCATCACGGATCGGCTGCCTGCTGCACGCCCCACGCTGGGGATGGAGCCCACCACAACCCAGGCCGGGTTGCCCCGACGGACTCGAACCCTGACCTCCTGGTTCAGAGGTCAACGCTGGGCCACTGAGCCACGCCGGGCTCAGCTGTTTCAAGTCAGTGCCGGTTTGCAAAGGAGGAGGAATCTCGACCAAGACTGCAGCCTCAGGGACCCCGACGCCAGGGTCAGAGGATCCGGCAGGGACAGGAAGGGCAGCCCAGGACAGCCTGGACCGGAACCACCGGCTGCATCCGGAGGGAACGTTCTGGAAACAGATGCGATCTTCCTCCGGTGATCGCTCCTGGAACGCGGCGCTGTGCGCTCACCTGCGAGGAGGGAACACGGGACGCGCCGTTGCGGGCAAGTGCCCCCTGGCTTAGGTGCTGGGAGCGGGTGTGTGTGGTGGGGGGAGGGCCCCGTGTCCCGGGCCCGGGTCAGGGTGGGGAGGTTGGCCGATGTTCCTCCCTCCTCTCGTCTCTGAATCACACCCGTCCCCCGGGCCAGTGTTTCCGCCTGGTGACTCACCCGGCTCCGCCCGCTGGAAGTGCGAGCGATCTGAACTCATCTTTTAGTTTATCGCGAATATAGTGGCACCTGGAGATACGAGTGCCCTAACCTACGAGATTTTTGAGATACGAGCCGTCGAGCGAGCGAGTGATTTTTGCTTCGAAATATGAGCAACAGTTGAGATAGGAGTAATGGCGAGGATCGGCCGGCTGCACACAACCCACCAGTTTACCGAGACTCAAGGTTACAGAATGAATTAAACTCCTATGTTGAGGTACCAGTGTAAGACGAAGTGCCCGTGAACCAGCAGAGACTCCAGATTCCTCAGACGGGCACGTGCCCTGGCGTGGCAGCGACTGTGTGAGGAGGCGTGTGCCTGGAACTTGAGGCGTGTGCAGGGCTGCTGGGCCTTTCGGTCCCTGGGGATCCCGAACCGGGCAGCGGGCAGTGGGCCGGCAGCCCAGGTGGCCGCCAGCTTCCTGCCATCCTCTGCTGCTCGTTCCGTGTTTAAAGGGCATTTGAACAATAGCCTCTATGATAACCCTCAATAATAAGAGGCTGATATGCAAATTGACCAAACGTGGGACAACTGGTAGCTGTGACACGCACTGACCCCCAGGTGCAAACGCTGGAGGCAGGAGCTGTGGCCTGGCGGTCAGAGCGCTCCCACAGGGGGAGCATGCTCAGCCAGAAGCGGGTTGCTGGCTGTCCTCTGTAGCTGTGCTGAGGATGTCTGACTGTAGCTTAGTCCTGCTCCCCACATGGGCCTAAGCTGTCAGTCGGACATCCCCTGAGGCCCCTGGACTCCTGATGCCCTCTGTGCACTCCCCTCACAAACTCGCCACAATCAGCATGGACCATGTTCCAGAGATGGGGTCATGGTTTGTCTCCCCCTCAGGGCACAGGCCCAGGTTTCGGGCTCCATCCCCAGGAGGGGGCGTGCCGGAGGCAGCCGATACATGATTCTCTCTGATCATGGATGTTTCTCTCTCTTTCTCCCTCTTCCTTCCTCTCTGAGAGCAATACAATGCATATTAAAAAAACAAAGCGGGGTCCCTGCAGGCCCCCTGCCCATCAACGTTCAGGAAGAAATAGCGAATGGGAGAGGCTCCGTGTGCGTACATTTCTGCTGAGTCCGTGGGTTTTTTTATAAAGTCCCTGCTGTGACCTCCACGTACACCGTCATTGGAGAGGTTCTCCACGTGCTCCCTTGGACCCGGAGCCTGTGCTGTGCTTGCAGGTGGGCGGGGGGTGTCCCCGGACCCCGAACGTGGGTGCCAGGTTACCCTGCTCGTGATGACCCACAGGGTGACTGACAGGTGGGGTGACCAGTGGTGTGACTGACAGGTGGTGTGACTGACAGGTGGGTGAGTGACAGGTGGGGTGACTGACAGGTGGGAATCAGTTTTGCTGCCTGTCCTCTGGGCTCCTTTCTGGCATCTCCCACCCGGTGGTCGCTGGGTCCACTGGTTCTTGCCGCTCAGGGTTTTTGACATGAACCCCTGAAGGAGGTGTTGCTCACCACACGTGCGCTGGTTCTCTGCAGTAGCCGTGATGTTGCGTGTCAGCAGCATGGACTCCCTGAGTGTGGAATATGAGGTGTGGGGGGGTCCCTCTAGTGCCGGGAGCCTCTGAGATGGAGTGTTGTCTGTGTCCGGGCCAAATCGTGGTGAGTTTGTGAGGTGGGTGCACCGCGTGTATCAGAAGAAGTCCCCCTCCCCCCCGTTCCGAATGAGTTTGTTCTTATGTGCGGGTGTGGGGTGCGGAGTTCGGGGTTTAGGGTGTGGGGTGTGGAACCGTGAAGCTGTGCCATGGGGCGGGTGTTGTGGGACTGCCTTGTGCTCCCATCGGGGGTTCAGGCTGCGGAGTGCTTATCCACTGAGCAAAGAGATAAAGGGGAGCAGGCGCCCCGCTCCTTCCTGTGGCTGCTTCTCAGGACTCCATGCCTCACTGCCGTTCCTCGGCACTTCCTGCGGCTCTCCCAGGTCAGAGCGCTCGGCCCTCTGGGTGCAGACCTGGCCGTGGCCTCTGGTCCTCCATCCTGTCAGGGAGGTGGGGTGCCGTGAGCCCCAGAATGGCGAGATCGTTGTCTGCTTAGGACTCACCTGGGCTTCTGGGCGGGGAACCCCAGGGCCAGAGCAGCCCACTGCTCCCCGAATCTGGGTGTCACGGGCCCGGTGTTTAAGGCCACGCAGGACCCGCCAGCCACACGGATGCGCCCCAGCTGGGACTGTTTCTCTGTGTGACGCATGGACTGGGGGTGTCTCGGGTCAAGGCCGGGCTGCGCTCCCCTGCTCCCCACTTCCTTCCTGGGCCGGGCTCCCCGAGGCTGCAGCTGCGGGTGCCCCTGGGGGGCCGATGAACCCTGTGTGGCTCTCTCTCTGGGATTCTCATCTCTGACACTGATGGACAGCTGGACGGCACGTCCGCTGGGCCTGGGGCATGGAGGTGGGTCCAGCGTCGGCCTCTCCTGGCACAGCACCTCCATTCTCACACCACGGAGGGCGTGCCCGGCGCCTGAGCTCCCCTGAGGGGCGGCATGAACCGGCCTGGCGTAGCGTGGCGTGGCCTGCTGTCCGTGGGTTGCTGGGACACGGGGAGAGCTGGCGACGCTGTGGTTTGGAGGCGCTCCCATGACATGGGCAGGTGGGTCTGTGCACCCACATGCCCGCCTGCGCGCCCCCTCACTGCTCAGCTCTGTCGGGGGGGCTCTGCCCGGGGCAGCGGCTCAGGTGTCTCCCCTCCTGCCCCCCATGCCTCTGGCCGCTCACCCACTGCTTCTCTCTGGACTGTGGGCCCGCCACCCGCAGTTCCCTGCGGCCCCTCCAACCCCCTTGCTCCCTTCCAGACGCCAGGTGTCCTTCCCCCCGAAACTGGGGGGGTCTCTCTCTTCTCTGTAGCCACAGGTGTGAGTGTCCGGGCTTCTGGGGGCGGATGGTCTTTGCTCAGCGCCGTTTCCTGGGTCCTGGAGCCATGGGCCGGCTGTGGCTGGTTCCTGTGCAGCTGTGCCTTTCAAACGTGGGGTGCAGGGAGCTCGTTTAGGAGGTTCCCCCGAATTCCTGCTTCTAGATGGCAGAGCCTGGGAGACTGAGGCTCCACACAGGCGCCCCTGGGACGCAGGGTGGACGCAGCAGCAGAGTCCGCTCTCCCTGAGGATGACTGAGTGCGAGCCTGAGCTCCCCGCGGCGGGTGTCTGCGGGGCGGGCGGGTCTGGAGTGGTGGGTGCTCCGGGCCCGGGGCCTGGGCGAAGCATTGTCCGTCAGGAACCACCCCAGGCTGCCCAGCCGGCCCCGGCCCCGGCCTCTGCCCGGGACCCCCGCGGGGAGACGCAGCCGGGCAGCGGCCCTGCTGTCCCCGGGAGGGCGGGCGCAGACACCGGGAGGTGTCGGTGACGGAGGCCAGGCGCCCGCGGCGGGAGCGCGTCCCGGAGACTGCGCCTGCGGCTCGGGGTGAGGCCGCGTGGGCCCCAGGTGACCCGCGGGGGGCTGTGCAGAGGCGGCCCCGGCCCGGGCCTCGCCGCCGTCCGGTCTCCTCGCACCCACATTGCCGGGGAGTGCGAAGTCCGAGGGCACGGGAGGCCGCTGCACCGCGGACCGAGCCGGAAGGAGCCGGAAGGAGCCGGAAGGAGACGGAAAGAGCAGGAAGGAGCCGAACGAACCGAAAAAAGCCGGAAGGAGCCGAAAAAAGCCGGAAGGAGCCGGAAGAAGCCGGAAGGAGCCGGATGGAGCCGGAAGAAGCGGGAAGGAGCGGGAAGGAGCGGGAAGGAGCGGGAAGGAGCGGGAAGGAGCCGGATGGAGCCGGAAGGAGCCGGACAGAGGAGCCGGAAGGAACGGGAAGGAGCCGGAAGGAGCCGGAAGGAGCCGGAAGGAACCGGACAGAGGAGCCGGAAGGAGCCGGAAGGAGCCGGAAGGAACCGGACAGAGGAGCCGGAAGGAGCCGGATGGAGCCGGAAGGAGCCGGACAGAGGAGCCGGAAGGAGCGGGAAGGAGCCGGAAGGAGCCAGACGGAGCGGGAAGGAGTCGAAGCCCGAGTGGAGCGGGGAGGCGGAGCAGAGGGTGCGGAGGCCTGACCCCAGCCCTCTCCCCTGCCCCTGCCCCGGCTGCCCCCGCAGAGCGCTCCTCGAGCTGCAGGCCGCGCGGGGCCCAGTGCGGGCAGCCCGGCTCCCAGGTGGTGGCGGGGTCCTAGCCGCCTCGCTGACAGGCTGGTGACTTCCGGGAGCGGGGGGGGGGGTGGGGGGCGAACCTCGTCTCTCCGTGGCCGCGTGAGGCGGCGGGGCGGGGGGCCCCCGGGACCGCTGCCTCCTCCTCGGCCCCTGTGCGCCGCTCCCGCCGGCCGTGGGCCCCGCCAGGTCCGCCAGGAGGCCCGCTCCGCGCGTGCCCAGCCGGGAGCTCCCTGGCCGCCGTCACAGCGTGCGGAGGCGGGGGCCCTCCGCGGGGCTCACTGTGGGCGGCAGGGTCCGGGTCTGAGGGCGGGAGGGCGGAGCGGGGCGTCTCCTTCCGGCTCCCCCTTTCCTCCTGGGCCTCTGTGCTCGCCCGCGTCAGGGAGTGAGCACCCCGCCGCTGGGTGAGAGCGGGGTCCTCACTGCCCCCAGGACGTTCCATTGCCCCGGGTCCCTGTCCACCGGGTCCCTGCCCACCGGGGCCCTGCCCACTAGGTCCCTCCCCACCTGGTCCCTGCCCACTCGGTCCCTGTCCACCTAGGTCCCTGTCCACCTGGTCCCTGCCCACCCGGTCCCTGCCCACTCGGTCCCTCCCCACCTAGGTCCCTGCACCCGGTCCCTGCACCGACAGACAGGTGCTGTGTGGGCACAGAGAGGAGAGAGGGTGGCCCTGCAGCTGGTAATTGTTTTAAAATCGTGTTGCTCGAGGTTCAGCCGACTTCGTTCTGAATTTGGCCGAGTGCCATTTGCCTCAACAAGTGTGCGCACCTGCCGCCACGTCCTTCCAATGCGGAGCAGACCCCTGAGAGCGGTGTCCACCTCCCTCGAGGCTTTGCATAGGGCCTTCTCCTCCCCACCCATCTCCTGGGATCGAAGGGCTACGAACAGGGAGAGAGCCGGGCGGAGGGTGTGCGTCCTCTCATTCCGACAAAGCATAGCTCCCCGGTTGGCTCTGACCTTTATAGGAAGAGTCACCTCGCATTCCGAACGCCTGGACCTGGAGGTGGGTCTTCCGTGTCCTGTGTTTCCTTTGCATTGAAAGGTGCTGAGGTCACCGCTCTCTGTTTTGAGAAAGCTACAACCAGGGCGTCTCACCCCAAGTCGCTGTGCCTCCTGGGGGGCGGGAGCAGGACGTGCCAGACCTCCCCGGAGACTTAGCGGGCCTGGCATCCACCTTCTCCCCAACGCAGAAGAGGCTCCTGTGTGGGGCATCTGCCCCCGGTAGTCAGTGCGCATCTAGCGACCGGCCGTTCTGCCCTGCGGTTGATTGGCACGTTAGCTGTTTGTGACCTAGGACAGGACCTAGTTCATGCGAGATGCACACGGCTCAGGCCGAGGGGGGTCCTGTGGGGCCATTTTATGGGGGGCCCACCTCCCCATTCACTCGCTGACTCCTCCCCTCCGGGATGAGGCCAGAGCGGGATGAGGGGGGAGTAACGGATGCACAGACCCAAGATCAGCTCCGTTAGCACGGGACCCTCCACACGCCGTTCAGCCCTGGTGATTCAGCGCCAAACGCAGGCGCAGAGGACGGTCGGGTTCCAAGACCTTGGGAAACAGGCGACGCCAAGAAGGTGCAGGTCTCTCCCTGTGCGCCGGCCGCAGCGCCCAGACGTGGTGGCCTCAGGGCGCCACCTGCTCCCGGCTGCTCAGCCGAGAGCATTTCTTAAAAAAAAAAAAAATACACATACACACACGTATTTATTGATGTTGGAGAAGAAGAGAGAGAGAGAGAGAGAGAAACATCCAGAATGAAGGAGAATCACAGACCGGCTGCCTCCTGCATGCCTCGCACCCAGGATGGAGCCCACGACCCGGGCCTGTGCCCTGACTGGGAATCCCACCGAGACCCCCTGGTTCACAGGTCGAGGCTCGGCCCCCGGCCCCGCCAGCCGGGCTGAGAGCGTGTCTTCAGGTGCCTCTGGCTTCTCTCTTCCTCCCGCAGTTTCTGCGCGTCGATCAGGACAAGGACAAGGACTGCAGCCTGGACTGCGGGGGCGCCCCCCAGAAGCCGGTCTGTGCCTCCGACGGGAGGACCTTCCTGTCGCGGTGCGAGTTCCAGCGCGCCAAGTGCAAGGACCCGCAGCTGGAGATCGCGTACCGGGGCAACTGCAAAGGTGAGTCGTCCGCCCACGCACACGCCTGGTGGCGCCGGTCCTCCCACGGGAGGCGGCCCCACGTGACTGCCACGCCGTGCGCTGCGGGGTCAGAGGGGGCTCGGGGTGTAAGCCTGTGACCGTCCTCAGGTCAGTGGGGAGAGGAGCGAGTTCCCTGACTCTTGGGACTGAGCCCTTTGACTGGGTCGGTGCTCGCTAAACCGCGGGCCCTCACCGGCCAGGGTGGGAAGTGTTTTTTTTTTTTTGTCTAAATTAAAATATATTTTATTGATTTTTTACAGTGAGGAAGGGAGAAGGATAGAGAGTTAGAAACATCGATGAGAGAGAAACACTGTTCAGCTGCCTCCTGCACGCCTCCCACCGGGGGTGTGCCCGCAACCAAGGTACATGCCCTTGACCGGAATCGAACCTGGGACCTTTCAGTCCACAGGCCGACGCTCTATCCACTGAGCCACACCGGCCAGGGCGGAAGCGGGTTTTCAGACCAGAGAAAGGTTAGGTGCCGGTGGCGGCCCATCAGCAGCCGGGGAAGAAGAAGCTGGGACCAGCTGCTGTCACGGGGAGGGGAGCCTCTGGAACGGCCGTGAACGGGAGCCAGGGAGGCCTGGAGCCAGCGGGAAGGGCACAGCCATCGGCCCGTGGCTACAGACACGGGTGCCAGGCGGGGGCTGGGGGGAGGGAGAGGAAGGGGACCGGACTCACTGGTGAAGGTGCCCAGGACAGACGCCCACCTGTCCCAGGAGCCCAGCAGGCACCCCGGGGGCGGGGGTGGGGCCGGGGTTTCCTTGAAGTGACCGTCTAGGCTGTGAGGAAAGGGGTGTCTCCCCGGTGTGGCGGGCGCACAGGCCACCGAGCTCCCCGCTCTCGACGGTCACGGGACGGCTTCGAGGTCTGTGCCATGGGTCCCAGCGAAATAATGACCGGCTTGTGTTGTGAGGATTTAATTTTCAAACCGGCAAAAACAAAGTGTCCACAAAGAAAAACAAACCAACCGACCACAGTGTCCAGGGTCCAGCCTTGGCCGACCGGGAGCCGTGAGGGCCAGCCTCATCCTTCCTCGGACCCCCATGGCCTGAGGGGAGGCGGCCCCAGGGGAGGCGGGGAGCCGAGAGCCCCTGTCCTGTTGGCGGGGAGCACAGGGCAGGGGGCGGGGTAATGCAGGGCTGCGTGCTCTGATGTCTGTTGGATTGAGTCTCACGCAGGAGCAGGTCCGCCGGGCGCGGGTTTAAAGTGAAGGACGGGCCTGGCGGACGGGGCTCCAAGGCCGAGCGTCAGCCCAGGAACCGGGAGGTCAGGGCACGTGTCTGGGTGGTGGGCTCCTCCCCTAGTGTGGGGCGTGCAGGAGGCAGCCGATGGGTGATTCTCTTTCAGCATGGACGTCCCTCTCTCCCCCTCCCTTCTGCTCTGAAACCAATAGAAACAGTCTGAACAAATACAGCCGAGGGCAGCGGGCGGGCTCTGCCGGGGGCTCCGCCGGGGCCCCCCCATGGCTGGGAGCGGACGGTGCACCGGCCCAGCCTGCAGCCTCCTCACGTGTCCTGGCCACGCCGAGCGAGTAACCGGACACAGGCGGCCCCGGCGGTGGGAGCAGTTTGGGGGAAGCCGCCTGCTGTTTTGCCTGTTTCAGCAGAATCGGCCGGGAGGGCAGGCCAGGCCCCTCCCGCAGGCCGTGGCCCGTGCTGAGTCGGCACGTCTGGGAGGGGGCTCCACCCACAGGTGACCACAGGCCTGGACCGGGGCCGGGGGTTGGGGTGGGGCGATGGGCGCCTGGGCCTGGGTCCCCGCCGGCGTCATCATCACCCACTGCTGCCATGAACCTGGACTTAGCGCCCGTCACGTCACGGGGGCTGCTGGTTCGAGAAGCCCCGCCCACGGCCGAGGTGCCCTGGTGCCTTTAAAAGGTGGCTGTGCCCACAGCCCCCGCCAGGAGCGGCCGGCCAGGGGCGGCCTGGGAGATGGGTGCCTTCTGCCCGTTCCACGAGAGTTCAAACGCTGGGCACCATTTGTAGCTCCATCCAGCGGCCTATCACGTTTCCCTGCAGACGGTCCGACCGCAGCTGCCGGGGACGGGGCCGGCCCGGCAGGCAGTGATTTCCCGCGGCCAAAACACAGAGCGCAGTAAAACCACATGCGCGAGGCGGCCAGCCGGCCGGCCAGCGTGGACCAGAAAGAGGCCCCGGAGGGACCAGCCTGTCGGGTTGGGATAAAGGGGGTAAAGCGGGTCGCAGCGGCCCGGCTGCCCACCCGCCCCTGGCAGGGTCTGTGCTCCGCTTAGGGGTGTCTGGAGCTCCCCGAGAACCCCCCCGGCCGGGGCTGCCGCTGGGCGGGCCCCTCCATGCAGCCGGCAGGGGGACGGCCAGGCCACGAAGTGTCACCCGGGGCCGCTGGGCAGAGGCGCGGGGAGAAGCAGCCTCTCGGATCTCGACAACCGGTTATTTAAATCTGGAAGCACTTAAGACAGCCGGGGAAGCCACGCTTTCCAGTCCTCACAGTCAGGCGGGCTCCGGGGTCGGGGCCCCGCGCAGGAGAACCGGCGGTGAGGGTGTCCGCGGCGGGAGGCGTGGCCGGGACCTGAGGCCGCGTGGGGACGCCTGGCCTCTCTGCACCGGAGGTTCGGGGCCCCGGGCCAGGCGGGGAGCATAGGGCCGGCCCCTTTACCCCTCTCTGGGGGCTGGGCACCAGCAGCAGGAGGGCCCCCCTTCCTGCCCGCAGGAGCATGGGTCCGACGCAGCCATGGGCCTTGGCGGACTGCAGGCCGCCCTCCCTCAGCAACCCAACCCCCACAGTTTGCCCTGCTGACTCCCCCTCCGCCCCTACTCCACTCCATGGGCAGAGCAGGGTTAGACGTGCTGAGGAATTTCTCTCTTTCCGTGTTATTTTGCACGAGTGCCCAGCGCCCGGCACTGTGGTTAGAGGATCGGAGAGGCTGCCGAGTGTGACGATGTTTCCAGTCCCCCGGCACAGGCGTAGTTACGGCAACGTCCCTGTCTCTGTTCCGGGTGCCGTGCCTGCACCCCGGACAAGGGAGTGGCCAGCAGCCTGCAGACCTCAATGAAAGACACGAGCCATGAACGCGAGAGGAGACGCAGGCTGAAGGGTCACGGCTGCGGGGGCTGCTTCCTGAGGAGCAGCAGGCCTGGGGCTCTGCCTTGGATCGTGTCTTAGCCGTTTTTAAAATATATAAATATATCTTTATTGATTTCAGAGAGGAAGGGAGAGAGCCAGAGAGCTAGAAGCATCGGTGATGAGAGAGAATCGCT
>PVJN01058550.1:0-12121 GCA_004026805.1 Lasiurus borealis | reverse complement strand
TTGTCTTAAGTGATTACATGAAGTTGTGCGGGGCCTCTCTCATTGAGTTATCTTTACCCTGCTTTTGTCTCCCCTAATTGGAGCTGATGAGGTGCAAATTGGAGGCCTTTTAAAAAAGCCCACTACTTTAATCATTGGGAAATCTGGGGAGACTGAGGGAGTGGAGTTAATGAGACAAAAGAGAAAGAGAGAAAAAAAAACTTACAAAGTGTAGCTGGACAAAAAAAAAAATAAAGCTGTCATTTGCCATGTCTAGGAGGGGTGAAAGGGAGAGGCTTGCTGGGAGAAGAGGGGTGAGCAACAGAGATATTTTATTTAAAAATCTTTCCAAAGCATCTTCAGAGGTGAAGCTAGAAAATCTAGTTAGTCCAGCTGTGTCTTCTCTTTAATTCTTATATTTAGTTCTCACAATTCTCTGAATTCAGGCTAAAGCCTTTATGTTTCAACTCTCTGGCTCCTTGACAAAACTGCAAGAAGAGAGTGTATAGAAGCATGTGTCATGCTAACCTGTGGATCTTCCCTCCCCCACCTCTTCCATTCCCACCTAAGTATTCAAGTGCTTAAGTTACGTTTTCCAAGCTGCCTTAATGTAAAACCCAGCCATGCTAGCGACCATAAAGAACTAGGAAATTGACATGCTGCAGATCGAGCACGTGATGTGTGCAAATCCTAGTGGGATCGAATTTTATCCTTTGTGAAATGAGTTGATACATGTCAAGTGCTTGGAACGATGCCTGGCACACAGAGTTAGAAGTCAGTAACTTATAGTTGATAGACACATAGAGTCTGAGAGTAAGAGAAGTATCCGTGGGAAGCAAAATCCTAAGACAAAACAGATATGCAAGGAAAAAGATGCTGCACTTGGTTGGAAAATTGTAAATCTAAGGAAGAGTTGGTTTGTGGGGAGATATTTATAATGAAAATCGTTTATGTCATTTATGGACTGAGAAGGCAGCTCACCAGTGGCTTGGCTCCAGGTTGGGGAGACAATACTCTCCTTGGAGAGAACCTTACAGTGACATGCTGCAAAGATCCCTACAGGTGCCACTGCTGTGCAGCTGAAGAGGTGATGTGCTCACCATCGCCCGGGTCATCTTGAGTGGCTGAGTCCACACCAGACTTTATATACATCTCCAGCCTGCCAGGTCAGTGCTCAGTAGCCCCATAGGACCAGGAATGGGCTAGACTCCTCTGAAGCTCCTGAGAATGTTAGATTAGAACAGGAGCGCTCTGATGTACACGTGCATGCATTTGCACACATATACTAGCCCCTAGATCTACACGTTGGCCCCAATTTTGGGGGAAATCCTTCTTTAAACTCAAATGGACAGTTTAAACATCAAGAGGAAGGTCTCTGAATATCTGGGTGGCTCTCCATCAAACTGATTCATTTGATCACTTACGTACCCATACATTCAGCATCCAGCAAATACTCAGGTGCCTGCAAATACCATTCCCTAAACTGAGTGTTGGGGATCCGAAGGTAAGCAAAACCAGAACATAGCCCGACACAGCCTGCCCTCATGGAGCTTCTTGTCCCATGCAGGAGACAGGCCTGACAAAGACTTATACAAGGACTGGCCTGATTCCTGACACTGTGCTGAGTGCTATGGAGGAAAACCAGGGTGTGATGCCAGAGCAGGTGAATGCTATAGGTCAGTGTTGGCAAACTCATTAGTCAACAGAGCAAAATATCAACAGTACAACGATTGAAATTTCTTTTGAGGGCTGAAAACCGACTTCTGCGCATGGGCCACGAAGTTTCAATAGCACTGTACATGTGTGCCTACATGTGGTATTTTGTAGAAGAGCCATACTCAAGGGGCCAAAGAGCCGCCTGTGGCTTGCAAGCCGCAGTTTGCCAACCACTGCTATAGATCATTTACCCAGGTCTCCAGGTGACACTGAGGCAGGTGCTTTGAAAATCCTGAGCTACAAGTCAGTAGACAGAAGGATACCTCCCCACTAAGCCGCCGCTTGCTATGAAAGCAGCTTCTAATGAGTGAATGAGCAGCCTGAAGAGGAGGTTGTGGAGGCTGGGGGAGGGAGGACTCTCAGCAACCTGAGAGTACCAGCAGATGCTGGGATGCTATTTGCAGTGGGCTGCAACTTCTGAAAGAGCAAGCTGAAGGCCAAGCACTGTGGCCTCTATCAGGGCAGCCACTACATTTTCAATAATTTTTAAATATATTTTATTAATTTTTTTACAGAGAGGAAGGGGGGGAGATAGAAAGTTAAAAACATCAGTGAGAGAGAAACATCGATCAGCTGCCTCTTGCACGCCCCCTACTGGGGATATGCCCAAAACCAAGGTATGTGCCCTTGACTGGAATCGAACCTGGGACCCTTCAGTCTGCAGGCTTATGCTCTATCCACTGAGCTAAACCGGTTTTGGCCATTTTAAATAATTTTAAAAAGCAGAGCACATAATCTAACAAACTGTTCCATTTTACAAATTAATTTGACAAAATAACTTGCACAGACAACAATTAAAATGAACTGAGTTATGTAATTACTAGAGGCCCGGTGCATGAAAATCATGCACAAGTAATGTCCCTAGGCCTGGCTAGCTATCAGGGCCGATCGGGTTTCCCACTTCCCTGCCTCCTCCTTCCCTTGCTCCCTCAGGGCCCCACCACCGCTGCAGCTGGTCACTCACCATGTTCACTGCCATCCCCTGGTGGTCAGCACACGTCATAGGGAGCGATTGAACTCTCAGTCTCCTGGTCGAACTCCCAAGGGGGCAATTTGCATATTAGCCTTTTATTATGTAGGATTCAATTGGCTTTACTGAAAAAAAAAAATACCCTTGGGACACATGAGAGCCAGGAATTAAGTTTTCAGCATTGTAGCTAAAATGTGAAGATTGTAGAGACACCCCTCTCCCCCAATGTAATAAGGAAGAAACAAAGTTCCAGGAAGATGAGTGACTTCCTTAAGGTCAAGCCAATGGTAATATTAGACAGCAGGAATCCTGACACCTGTCTGGCCCATGTATTGGTCAGCTGCAAAGTGAAAATCCATCCAATTAAATACATGAAATGCTCCTATTAATAAAAGAAATGCAAATTAAGATTCCATGAAGTAACACTTTTCACCTGTGAGATTGGGAAAGTTAATAAATTGTACCAGAAAGCAAAAAAACTTATCAAAATTTCCTGAGATTGTATCAATGGGACTGAAGAGGCAGCTTGAAGAGGGACCCACAGAAATGATGTGAACATTAAGGACAATAAATGAACTGGGTTAAAATGTATCAATATGTTTAAGAAAAAAAAAAAACATGAGTTCAAAATGACACCTCACAATAAACAGAAAAATAACACCCAACAACAAAAACGTATAGGTCACTTTTGGAGGAAGCTTGGGAACTAACTCTAGCTTTGAAACTGTTTGTTTGTTTGTTTGTTTGTTTAAAAAAGGAAAAAAAATCAAGCATTTTTCCTGCAATTAAACTGTAGATCAAAGTAAATAGTTGACGAGAAGTTTCTTTTTATGGAAGCGTCCAACTAAAAAGTGAAGAAGAAATGGTAGGATTAGAATATAACCATCTCATCAAACCTAATTAAATAATGGATCCAAGAAATAATTGTCAGTAGCTGCTAGTGGAAGCACACATTACCTATTGCCTAAGAATGATTCTTGCCAAAAATTCCAGCTGGGGTGGCCAGTGCTTCTGATGGCTCAGCATTTTCAGACATGGCCTTTGTCAGGCCCTTGGCAGTTCTTACTGTTTTGAAATAAACTCCTAACTGATCCTGCAGTGTTTTATAGTCCTTTAGTCTCCTCTCCTCAAACCTCCAGACTCATCCTTGTAAAGGGTATTATTTATGTGTATCTCTCCCTTGCTCTCACTGGCCAGTCCCTATTGGGGGTTGAATTGTATCCCTTCTCTCTTCCAACCCCCAAAGATTTGTTCTAGTCCAATCACCTCATTTGGAAACAGGGTTTTTGCCAATGTAATCAGCAAAATGTAAGTTAAAATGAGATCATCCTGGATTAGGGAAGACCTTACTCAGTGACTGGAGTCCATAGAAGAAGAAAGAAATTCAGGCCCAGAAACACAGAGGGAAGATGGCCATGTGAACACAGAATTAGAAATTTGCCTGATAATGTATCCATAAGCCAAGAAATGCCAAGAATTACTGCAACCACCAGAAGCTAGCAGAGCTGGCTTCTCACCTCATCTGCAGAGATCCCTCCCTCACACCTTCTGCTGCACCAAAGCAGCCACAGCTCCTCCAGGGAGTCAGGTCTTGCACACCTCTGACCTTTGCCCATATTGTTCCCTTGGACTACAATGAATATCATCCATCTCCTGATTTGCTCAGATACCTTCACATTTCCTCCTGAGCACAATTAAAGCTCTCTGAAACCCAAAAGCACTTTGTGCCCACCTATTCCTTTGTGTTTGCCAGGCAGTATTTCGGTCTATTTCCCACCAGAGGAGTGCTCTGCCATAGCAGGAAAAACACCTTATTCTCTCCATAATCCCAAATGCTCAGATGAGTAACAATAATAGCAGCTAATGGGGATGAGTGATTTCTAGGTGCCAAGCATTGTTCCAAGCCTTTCCCATGTATTGACCCAGTTAATTGTCTCAACTCTGAATCATTATCCCCATTTTACAGATGAGAAAACAGAGGCACATAAGGCGAAGTGATTTGCACAGTATGACACATAATAAGTGGTGATGGCATGCATGAATCAAGACCACTCCAGACACAGAGCTCTCATACTCTACTGTCTCTCGGGACATGGAGATATTGGATAGGGGAAGAAAGTGGTGATAAATGAATATGTAAAACTTTTCATTATACTTGTAGGGTTCATAATCTAAGTCTAACCAATTCATGGGTCTCCTGGGTTTCCCAACTTATCCCAAAGTTGGAAGCACAATTTGAAAATGCACCCAAGGGATATTAAATGGAATGGCAAAGGATCCCGGTGGTGTCTCTATGGTTCACCAGTACATGAATCCAGTTACTGAAACCAATTTTTGTCCACAGAGTTCTCTCTAGCCATGCTTTCTGACTCCTCAATTTTTCTAAACACTTGCACCTCTCTCACCTGCCCTCAGCAACTGTTTAGTTTCTCTGCTTAACCTTGTGGAACTGCATTCTATTTGATTCTAGCCTAATTTGGCCAGTTTCATTTTAATGTTAGCTTTCAATAAGATACAACTAGGTTTATTAGCTTCATGTTTTCTAAAAGCAAGTGCATGTTAAAGTTTTAGTATCCTGTTCATGAATGGAATGATACAAAATTTAAACACAATTAGCAACTCCACCCACAAAAGACCCTTGAGGAAATGCCATTTGCTGTGTTTTTCACTTTTTAAAAAAATTTGTAATACAATACACATAACATGAAACTTACCATTAGTGACATGTTGTACATTTACAGTATCATACAACCATCACCATTGTCTAGCTCCTAAACATTTTCATCTCCCCTAAAGGCAATCCTGTAGCAATTAATCAATCATCCTCCTGTATCCCTTCCCACTGCCCCTGGCAACCACCAACCTGCTTTCTGTCTCAATAGATTTGCCCATTTTGAATATGCTGCATCTGTGTCTGGCTTCTCTTACTTAGCATGATGTTTTCAAGGTTCATCCATATTGTAGCATCTATCAGTACTACATTCCTTTCATGGCTGATTAATGTCACTGCATTTTGTTGACCCTTCATCAGTTAATGGGCAACTGGAGTTGTTTCCACCTTTTGGCTAATGTGAACGTGCCTGCGATGAACATTCATGTACAAGTTTTTGTTTGAACACCTGTTTTCAGTTCTTTTGTGTATATATCTAGGAGTGGACTTTCTGATTCTTATGATAAGTTATATTTAAGTTATATTTAAGTTATTGAAGAATAGCCAAACTGGTTTCCACAGTGACTGCACCATTTCACATACCCACCTGCAGGGTACAAGAGTCCCAATTTCTCCACATCCTTACCAACACTGACTTACCTTTTTTTCTTTTCCTAAAGAAATTGTAGCCATCCTAAGTAGGTGTTTTTTAAAGTCTTTTCCAAGCATCAACATGATTGTAATGGTGCTTGTCAAGGTTTTGTGCACCTGTGCAGCACTCAAGATCTTCTAAAATACAGATTTTTGGAGAGAATCCAAGATGGCAGCATAGGTAAGCAATTTCAAAACTACAACTAAAAGACAGAACGGACATCATCCAGAACCACAGGAAAGCTGGCTGAGTGGAAATTCTACAACTAGAAGGAAGGAGAGAGGTTCACAGAGACCCAGAGGAGCTGCAAAAAGCTGAGGTACGGAAACGCGCTTGTGGAGAGAGCGGGTGCCGGAGAACCTGGCTGGCTTTCTCTGGCAGGAGGGAGATGGAGACTCCCAATGGCATTGAACCCCTTATCCTACAACACTAAACCCCAGATCCAGCCGAACTCACATGGGGGGAGTTTGGACTGTGAAAAAGGATAAGTGCACTGAAATTTAGGGAGTAGCAAAAGATCAAAAGTATGGTGGCGCACAGAGGACCAACTGCTGATTGTGCTGCTGGCTTTCACAAGTGGACGGGAGACAGACCCTCCAAACTTCTAATTCCATTAAACCCCAGTTTCGGACTCATATGGTCCCGGAGCACAGGGGAGCCAGAAAGGCAGCAGTCTAGAGGCACTGGGAGAGAGAGCCCACACAGACAGGGACCGCTCCAGTGATTACCCAGTCACTTGAGACTCAGGGTCCTTGGAGGACGGGGCCGACTGGAAGGCAAGGCAGTCCCTTAAGCCCTGAGACTCCACCCATTCCAAGCTCAACAGAGAGGCTTTTGCAGTTTTGCAACTCTTGTATCATAAGGCTGAATGCAACACAGAAGTTCTCCCAGCATAGTGAAAATGTCAAGACAAGGGAAGGAATCACAAACAAAAGAAATGGAGGAAAACAAATGACTGGATATAGAGTTTAAAACCACGCTTATAAGGTTTTTCAAGAATATTCTAGAAAAGTTGGATAAAGTTAGCGAGACCCAAGAGGAGATGAAAAATAACCAACTGGAGATTAAAAAGAACCAATTAGAGATGGAAAAAGACCAACTAGAGATGAAAAAGGACCAACTAGAAATTAAACATATACTGACTGAAATAAAAAATATTATACAGCCGAAAGCGGTTTGGCTTAGTGGATAGAGCGTCGGTCTGTAGATTGAGAGGTCCCAGGTTTGATTCCAGTCAAGGGCATGTACCTTGGTTTTGGGCATATCCCCAGTAGGGGGTGTGCAAGAAACAGCTGATGGATGGATCTCTCTCATCGATGTTTCTAGCTCTCTATCCCTCTCCCTTCCTCTCTGTAAAAAATCAATAAAATATATTTAAAAATATATTATACAGAGTCCTAACAGCAGACTAGAGAAAGGCAAGAATCAAGTCAAAAACGTGAAATATAAAGAATCAGAAAACACTCAACTGGAAAAGCAAGAAGAGAAAAGAATCCAAAAATGTGAAGATAATGTAAGGAGCCTCTGGGACAGCTTCAAGCATACCAGCATCAGAATTGTGGGGGTGCCAGAGGAAGAGAGAGAGCAAGATACTGAAAACCTATTTAAAGAAATAATGACTGAAAACTTCCCACATCTGGTAAAAGAAATAGACTTACAAGTCCAGGAAGTGCACAGAACCCCATATAAAAGGAATCCAAAGAGGACTACACCAAGACACAATATAATTAAAAGGCCAAGAGCAAAAGACAAAGAGAGAATATTAGAAGCAGCAAGAGGAAAAAACAGTTCATTACCTACAAGGGAGCACCCATACGACTGTCAGCTGATTTCTCAACAGAAACCATGCAGGCCAGATGGGAGTGGCAAGAAATATTCAACGTGATGAATAGCAAGAACCTACAACCAAGAATAATCTATCCAGCAAAGCTATTATTCAGAATTGAAGGGCAGATAAAGAGCTTCACAGATAAGAAAAAGCTAAAGGAGTTCATCAACCCCAAACCAGTATTATATGAAATGCTGAAAGGTGCTCTTTTAGAAGAGGAAGAAGAAAAAGGTAAAAGATAAAAAAAATATTAACAAGAAATACATATCTATCAACAAGTGAATCTAAAAATTAAGTGAATTAAAAATGTGATCAACAGAATAAACTGGTGAATATAATAGAATCAGAAGCACAGAAAGGGAGTGGACTGATAATTCTTAGGGGGAAAGGGGTGAGGGGTGTACAGGGAGAGACTGGACAAAAATCATACACCTATGAATGAGGTCAATGGGAGAGAGGTAAGGGTAGAGGGAAGGGTGGGAGCTGGGTGGAGGGAAGCTATGGGGGGGGGGAGCGAAGCAAATGTAATAATCTGAATAATAAAGATTTAATTAAAAAAAAAGAAACAGAGACGTTAAGGTACTTGGCTAAGACCGCACAGAACGTAAATGGTGGAACTGGGCTTCCAACCCCAAACACAGGCTCAGCCTTGTATTCCAGCTCACATTCAGCCGCATGGGATGGGAGTAGAACTTCCAGACTGAGCCCTAGAAAGAAAGAGGCTTGCTCTCTGTTGCCCCACTCTCCTTCGTAGAAATCACCATCTTCAACCTCAGGATGGAAGCCGCCTGTGGAGGAGCCTGAGTGCCCACCTCCATCGGCCCAGCCTTCTGGTCTGGACTCCTGATGCTCCGCTTGTTACACACGAGAGAACAAAACCTTTATTTATCTGCTGTTAACCTTTGGCATTGGGGGAAGGAAGGGAAGTTACAGCCTAACTAGCTTACCTTAGGTAAAGAAGAAGGTCGTGGAGGGAGGGACACAACATCTCTGAGCACCTACTCTCTACAGGCATATCTCAGCGGTATCTCAGGCTCGGTTCCAGGCCACTGCAATAAAGGGAGTATCGCAGTAAAAAAAATAATAATAAAAATAAAATACAGATTTTTATTCAGTCAGTCTGGAATGGGATCGGAAATCCACACTTTTAACAAATTCCCAGATTAAAGTGATGCTGCTAGCCCATGAGATTCATGTATTGGCAGAGATCACAGAGCAGGATTATAGTTGTCACTGGTTAGAAGCGCTCCAGTAGCTGTCATCTATGATTAGAAAGAAACTCAAACTCCTTATCATGTTCAGAAGGCTCCTGCTACTGACCACACTCCAGTCATTCTGGGCATCTCTTCTGCTCTCTTAACAAGCCACAGCTTTCCAGGGACTTTCCACTCCTGTCCCCTCTGTCTGGAACACTCTGTCCCTCATCCTCACTTGGCTGCTCTTCATCCCTCAGGTGTGGGATCAAATATCTCCCCCATAGAGAGGCCTTCCCAAGGCCCTCTACCCAAAGTGACAGTTCCCCTGCCCATTCTACCCACAGTCACTCTCAATCCCATTACTATGTTTGTTTTGTTGTTGTTGTTGGTGGTGGTGGTGGTGGTGGTTAGTGGGTTATCAATATCAGAATTTGAAACTTTCTTTTAAGAAATGTGATCACAGTTTTAGTCTCTATCTCCCTGCATTAGTATGTAAAATAGTATGAGAGCAATACCTCCTCTGTATGGTTCATTTTTCTACCCCTAAAGTTTAGAGCAGTGCTCAGCACATATAGGTGTGCAATAAAGGAATTATTAAATTAATTGATGACAATTTTAGACCCTGCTCACCTATCTCCATGGTTTTCATGTGTAGCCACGCATATCTGAAATTTAACCCAGGGGAGGTTATAAATTATTACCATAATTATATTATAGATATAAATTATTACCATAATTATATTATAGAAGTATCATCCTACATACTCCCAGACCAGTTAAAAAGTCATCAGACAAATGCTTTCAGTTTATCTCAATCTCCCATTGGCTTCATCATTGTCTCTACTTCCAAATCTATTTCTCTTCCTACCCCAAATCTACTTTCCCTTTTCTATCTGCTTACAAATATTCAGAGACAGGATAGTAAGATATGCCCTCTATCTCGGCCTTTTGTGTAAATGCACACAGCTGTATGAAGCCAAGGGTCATCTATTTCCAGTAGGG
The DNA here is from genome assembly GCA_004026805.1 of Lasiurus borealis. Lineage (NCBI taxonomy): Eukaryota > Metazoa > Chordata > Mammalia > Chiroptera > Vespertilionidae > Lasiurus > Lasiurus borealis. The sequence goes on along the minus strand of PVJN01058550.1, from coordinate 2,128 downwards.
CTTTCCCCGGGATCAGCTCATAAGGAGGCATGTTTTCCCCACTATACAAAGTGTCCTCCACTTCCCTTGGTGAAGCTGGCCTCTTTGGACCAGAAGGCTCCAAATTTATTTGGATCTTGTTTGGGGCCCTGCTTCTCACTCAGTGATCTTATGTGGGTTTCAACTTCCCAGACTACTTTGGACTTTATTCTATCAGGTTTCCTTTTGTCTTTCATATTTATATATATATAACCCCAATTTATCTTTTATCGTTCATATTTATATATATAAAACCCCAATCCTATACAATAAAAGCCTAATATGTTAAGTGTCTGGTCATCCATTCAACCAATCAAAGCATAATATGCTAATGATATGCTAAGGCTGCTCAACCATTCGCTATGATGTACACTGACCATCAAGGGGTAGACACTCCAACCAGTAGGTTAGCTTGCTGCTGGGGTCCGGCCAATTGGGACTGAGCCAGATAGGCTTGACACGCCCTTGAGCCCTCCCTTGGTCTCTCCCCAGCTGGCCAACCTCCTACATCCTTCCCTGGCCCCAATTGTGCACCAGTGGGATCCCTTGGCCTGGCCTGTGCCCTCTTGCAATCTGGGCTGAGGAATCACAAATTTTGTGCACCAGGCCTCTAGTATGCAAATAAATGGAATGGTGGAACAACCAACCAGTCGCTGTGACATGCACTGACCACCAGGGGGCATGTGCAGAACATGGTGGACATGGGCAGCGGAGGGATGGTGGAGTAGGTGGGAGAGGGAGTACCAGACCAAGATGGAGTGCCAGTTTCTATTATCAGGGCATCAGGGCAAGCCTCTGGCAGTTACTGAAAATTCTTTGCTCCCATGTGCCACAGTCCCGCCTGGTGCTCACACCTGCAGCCAGCTCCAGAGCTGCCACTCACACCCACTGCCGGTGCCTGGTGCTGGCCCTGATTGTTCAAATGACAACATCACACTGGTCTTATTTTTCTGGTAAGGAAATCATAGTAAATCTCCATCAATATATCTTCCTTGCTCCTTACCTTTTTCTGCCTTAACTGAGAAGTTCAATACCGTCTGCTGCTTGTCTATTTCTAGATTTGGTGATAATGAGCTAAAATTTTTCACTGCCAATATTTTCTAAAAATGTTTTAGTCAACCATGCCTTGGCCTTGGTGATAAATGTCTTTCATGTTACTAACTCTCTTTCTTGTTACTGACTATCCAAGAATGACATACAGTGCCAAATGTATGTCCAGCTGTATCTACATCTCTCTCAGAGCTTATAGCACATTTTTTGCCTAGTTACCTGCCTCTTCTCTAGTCTGTGAGCACCTGCTATCAGGACCATATTTTATTCATCTTTGTCTCTCTAGCATCTAGCACAGTGCCCACCTCACAATTGACCCTTGCTATATGTTTATAGAATGTGAATACATATTCCATGACTTATAAGCCAAGAGACATAACAGGTGAGACTATTAATGAACACTGAAAGAGAAACTACCGTGGAGTGTGAAATGGGTTTCAGTAAGTGTTCAAAGAAGGGCAGTGAATAAGGGCTCACAGAATTGCAGACAGCTTCATGGAGAATGTCAGACACAAACTTGGCCATTGGGAGAAAATAGAAAGAAGCAATGAGGAATCTTGGATGATGCTTGAGTTTTCCACTCAGTCCCTCCCAGGTTTCCGTGTGAAGCTGCTTTTGTTTCCTTCTCATTTGTCACAGCACTCTCATTAGGTCGCCTGCACTTTTCTCTTCCACCTTTACCAACCTGGACTAAAATCCTCTTATGGTGCTTATCTATGCAACCTTATCTTATTTTTCAGCCCAGCGTGAGAAATCAAAGACTTTGATGGACAATGCCACTTTTGTTTCCTCTTCCAAAGGTCCTTGGGCTGATCTCCCAGCCTGATGTGGTTGCTGAGGCTGTCCCTCTGGAGAAAGACGGCTGTGGAATAATTAGGTCATAGGAAGCACTGAAACCAGAGGATTCAGCTGGAGACCAGGTTAAAATTCATAAATAAGATAGACATGGCTTGAGTTCAAGATAAGCTAATTTTAGATTCATAGGCTTGGTCTAGCAGAACAGTGACAATTATATCCTTCTCTAAATGTTTTACCTCCCCTGACTTTTGAAGCACTTATT
>PVJN01058549.1:0-12121 GCA_004026805.1 Lasiurus borealis | reverse complement strand
CATTGCAGAAAGTTGTTGGTCTTATGAATTACAGTGATAAAATTCCTTTTCAGAGGCCATTGAGAATATTTTGTTGATGAACCCAGTGAAGTTTCCTAAATAATCAGGTCATTTGATTAATATTTTAGTAGTGTACATTTATAATGAATTTCTAATGATGGTTTATATCATCAATAGAGACAAAATACATTCTTTGATATTGACATTAACTTTGTTGATCATCTCATTGTGTAGCTGTATGACACAAGATTTGCATACATAGAATATTAAGTGGTTACAAATATTTCCCCTTAATAGCAGAAGTTTTATGAAGAATAAATTGGTCTCATTTTTTTTCATCCTCTAAGGAAGATCCATTTCATATAACCAAATGCAGTAATTAACTTTCCAGGTTACTTACTACCTTAGGTTTTTTAATTTAAATAAGCATATTTACTGTACTTAACATTGATTTTTCCTGTGTGAATTGCATGAAATTTACAGTTATCATGACTCGGGTTCATATTGCCCTTCAGCAAACATACAATGAATATCAGTTACTGTGGTAATATCCTTAGGATACAGAGGTGACTCAGATTCCAAATCGAAAGAAATAGACATTAATTTTTCATAGGAATGTTTGGAATGGCCCAAATCATAATAATTACAAGTTGCCAGAATGCTTTTTCAGCTTGAAAAATAAACAATTGAGAGTTTATCAGCCACACTGTGTATTTAGAATTCCTTGGTAATGTGATAGGAAACTTAATATCAGATTTGATGACCACTTCTGCCAAGTAACAGCTCTTTGAACTTGGGCAAAATTTTACACCTGTAAAATGGTGATAAACATTTTATTATGTTACAAGTAAAATACCTGCCAAATAGAAGGCACTCAAGTGGGAGCTGATACTATTTTAGTATAATTACACAAGGTGGGGCAAAAGTGGGTTTACAGTTGTGCGTATGGAAACACTAGTAAATAATACAAGGGTAAACAGTTCGGGTACTCACAACTGAAAACCTACCCTCTGTAAAGAATGTAGTATTCATTTAATTGTACTAGTTTTTCATCTCTTCTGTTCCCTTCAACCAGAAATCTAGAAATTCGACATTCGTGTCTATGATACTGTGGTTGAGCAGTTAATTTTTGTCATTCTGCATATGAACATGGTTACTAGTTCTCTGCTGCTTTAATTCTTATAAAAGGTCTTTGATTCAAATGAGGGCTTCCCTATTCAGTTGATCACAAGCTATTATTGATGTCTCTTTTGAAGATATCCCTTTATCAAAATCTTTGTGCAATTTTGTACAGAAAGTTTGGTTTTATCTCTTCTCCAGTTTGCTTTTACAATATTGGAGTACAAAAGATTCCTCTGATTCAAATTTTAGAAGCTGTAATAAAAATGGTAGTTTAAAAAGAAAAGCCTGAGTGCCTAGAAAGTACCAAAGGTTATATCAAAAAGCAAGTGACAAACATGGAAAATAATTGGAAATCATTTCACAAAAGGCTAATCTCAAACATTTCCAAATACCAATAAGAAAAGACCACCCAAGAGGGAAATGAATAAAATGCATGAATTGGCAGGTAACAGATGGCCCTTAAATATATAAAAATATTATTTCATAATAAGAGAATGCAAATTTAAAAAGTTGAGGTGTACAGAAATTTTAAAGTTTGACAAACCTTTGGTAAGCCTTTAAGGAAATGCATTTGCATACATTGCCAGTGGGATTATAAAATGGTATTTAGAGCAATTTGGCAGCTGTCATCCAAAATTTACAAATACTGTATTTAATTTTTTTTTTATCTGAAACCCTACTTCTGGGATATGTTTGCATGTGTGCATATGAAATGTTGTATGTAAAAGGCCATTCATTGAGACATATTGGTGACTCAATACTCATTCGAGTACTAAATAAAATAATACATTTATTGGTGCATATTAAGAAGTTGTACAAAAGGGAATAGGGACAGTTCTTTATACCTAATATAGAGTTTGTGTTAAGTTAAAAAGAGTAATATTCAGAAATAAATGTGTAATATACTATGCTGCATTTTTTGATGAAGTGGAAGAAAATGTGCATGTTCCTATATTTTCAAACAAAACAAAGTATGTATAAAAAACTAAGTGATTATGAGGAAAGCTACTGAGATAACACTTTACAGGTTTCCTTTATGGAGACACAGTGCAATGATAAACCTGTCTGTCATCTATATAAAAATTTTAAGTTAAAAAGACGTATAACTTGTCAGAAACAAAATGATCTCTAGTGAACCATAATCTGAACAGAAACACATTAGGGAAACTGACACTGATCTATTTATTACTCAGTGACCAGAAGTTTATGGGTTTCAAGTAGGGATCCAGGATAAAATAAACCAAGTGGTAAATACAGCAATGCAAGCAGCTATGCACTTCAGTACTTTTGACTCAATGGGCCTAATGTACTTGAAATGTCACTAATTATGATGTGTGTGTGAAGCATGAATAATCTCATTTGTAACAAATTCATGTTCTCTTAGGTAAATAATTCACCTCATGAGAAACAGCTTTTAGCCAGGGATTAGGCTTACTGGAGACTTTCCCTCACGAATTGGATATTACTTGATTCCAAATAAAGTTGAGCATGTCCAGCAGCACCTCTCAAGAGGAAATACTGTATAACAGTCTAGAAGACACTATACCATACTGCCATCCCTTACTCAATCTCTCTCAACACGAAGGGTTCCTAAAATCGGTTCGCCAAGGTGAAAAAGTTGGAACCTAGTATTCTAAGGAGAATGGAAGTCAACAAAAGCTAAATCTCGCCAAATTTTTCTAGCAACTATATAGAATAATAACAAAAATAAGGCAACACATGATCCACAGCTTCAGCATAACTAGAGAACACTATAATCAACTGTCAGTTATACAATGAAGTATTAATTATAGTCATCATGCTGTACATTTCACTTCATAACTTATTTTATAGCTATAAGTTTGTACATGTTAGTCACTTGACCCATTTTATCCATCTCTGGCAAATACCAATTTATTATCTGGATTTATTAACCCATGTTTTTGTTTTGTTTTGAGATTCCACATCTAAATGAGATCATGTATTTGCTTTTCTCTGTCTGACACTCTTTTTTAAAAATATATATATATATTATTGATTTTTCACAGAGAGGAGGGAAGAAGGATAGAGAGTTAGAAATATCAATGAGAGAGACATCGATCAGCTGCCTGCTGCTTGCCCCTCACCGGGGATGTGCTCGCAACCAAGATACATGCCCTTGACCGGAATCAAACCCGGGACCCTTCAGTTTGCAGGCAGACGCTCTATCCATTGAGCCAAAGTGGTTTCGGCTGACTTATACTCTTAGCATAATGTCCTCAAGGTTCATCCATTTTGTCACAAATAGCAAGATTTCCTTTATTATGGTTAAAATACATATTATATGGTTGAAATATATATATGTAATTTATATATGTTATAAATTTGTTATAATTTATGTTATGTATAATTTCTATAAATGCATGTTATAAGTTTGTTATAAATTAATGTTATAAATAATTGATATATGTTATAATTTATACATATTATAATATATATATAATATACTAGAGACCCATTGCATGAAGAGATTTGTGCAATTGGTCTTCCTTCCCCTGGCTGACAGCACTGGTTTTCCTCTGGACCCAGGACCCAGGCCTTCCCTCTGGCTGCCACCTTCAGTGTTTGCTCCAGCAGGAGTGCCACTCCGTAGCTCCCTCTGCCATTACCACCAGCCAATCAGGAACAAATAAACCCAGCCAAGATGGCTGCAGCCAAGGAAAGCAGGAGGGAGGCTTGGGTTTCCCTGGCAATGGAGGAAGCCAAGCTTTCCACCTGCCCTTGCTGGCCCAGGCCTATGCTCCAGGCTACAAAGTTTCAATTATAGAAGATAAATAAATCCCAACAGAAATGGCTGCTGCCACAGAGCAAGCAGGAAGCTTGACTCTGCTGTAAGCTCCAAAGTTTCAATTGTAGAAGATAAATCCTAGCAGGGCCTTTGCTTCAGTCACCAGGGGTCCAGGCAGCTCACCCAGGCCACCCCATGCCAAAAAGGGAACCCCACCCTGATCTGGGATACCCTTCAGGGCAAACCAGCTGTCCTCCACCCTTGTACCAGGCCTCTATCCTATCTAATAAAGAGTAATATGCAGGTTGACCATCACTCCAACACACAAGATGACTGCCCCCATGTGGTCAAAAGATCCTGCCCCCATGTGTACACAATATGGCTGCCACAAGATGGCCAGCAGGGGAGGGCAGTTGGGAGGAACCAGGCCTGCAAGGGAGGCAGTTGTGGGTGATCAGGCCAGTAGGAGAGAGCAGTTGGGAGGCACCATGCCTGCAAGGAAGGGCAGTTGGAGGTGATCAAGCCTGCAGGGGAGTGCAGTTAGGGTTGACCAGGCCAGCAGAGGAGGAAAGTTGGGGGCAATTGGGTCTGCAGGGAAGGGTAGTTGTGGGGAGGGACCAGGCCTGCAGTAAAGGAGGGCAGTTATGGGTGATCAGGCCTGCAGGGGAGGGCAGTTAAGGGCAAACAGGCTGGCAGGGGAGCAGTTAGACATCAATCAAGCTGGCAGGGGAGTAGTTAAGGAGTGATCAGGATGTCAGGCAGAAGTGATTAGGGGTAATCAGGAAGGCAGGCAGACAAGCAGTTGGGAGCCAGTAGTCCTGGATTGTGAGAGGGATGTCTGACTGCCCATTTAGGCCTGATACTACCGGGATTGGGCCTAAATGGGCAGTCAGACATCCCTTGAGGGTCCCAGATTGGAGAGGGTGCAGGCTAGGTTGAGGAACACCCCCATCGCCATGCACAAACTTTGTATAATCTTACCTAATAAAAGACAAACATCCAAATTAACCATCACTCCACTACACCCACAGCCAATCAGAGTGAATATGCAAATTAACCCAACAAAGATGGAGGTTAATTTGCATATGCAGGCATGGGGCAGTGTGAAGTCTGCCAAGAGGGGAGGGGGGATGATGGAGGGAGCTACTGGAGTTGTGCTCCAGGCAGAAGCAAGGACTTGCTGGTTCTGGGCTGCCAGGGAGTGGGTACTTGCCAGCTCCCGGGTGGCTGGGAGTGAAGAAGGGGAAGGAAGGCCTATTCTTGCACGAATATCATGCAATGGGCCTCTAGTATAATATAATATGATATGATATATATGATATTATATCTAATAAAAGAGTAATATGCAAATTGACCATCCACTGCAACACACAAGATGGCTGCCCCTATGTGGTCAATGATCCTGCCCCCATGTGGACACAAGATGGCTTCCACAAGATGCTCAGCAGGAAAGAGCAGTTGAAAGAGACCAGGCCTGCAAGAGAGGGAAGTTGTGGGCGATCAGGCCATAAGGGGAAGGCAGTTGGGAGAACCAAGCCTTCAAGGGAGGCTAGTTGAGGGTGATCAAACCTATAGGAGAAAGCAGTTAAGGGTGACCAGGCCAGCAGAGGAGGGAAGTTGGGGTTCACTGGGCCTGCAGGGGAGGGTATTTGGGGGTAACCAGGCTCACAGGGGAGGGCAGTTAGGGTAGGGGAGCAGTTAGGCTTCAATCAGGCTGGCAGGGGAGTGGTTAGGGGGTGACCAGGCTGGCAGTCAGAAGTGGTTAGGGTCAATCAGGAAGGCAGGTAGGGGAGCAGTTGGGAGCCAGCAGTCCTGGATTATGAGAGGGATCCCAGATAGGAGAGGTTGTAGGCTAGGCTGAAGGGTACACACCCTCAGGGCACAAATTTCATGTACCAGACCTCTAATAATATACACTAATAAAAGAGTAAGATGCAAATTGACCTTCGTGATGCCTACCAGCCAATCAGGAGTAAGTATGCACATTAACCTAACAAAGATGGTGGGTTAATTTACATATGCTGGTGCTGAGCATCTGGGAGTGGGGTGGGATGCAGGTGTTCTGTACCCAGCTGCTCCAGCCTTTAGGAAGCAAGGGAAGGCAAAAAGGGGCTCCAGGCCATAGCAAAAAGGCAGCTCTGGCTGGAGCAAAGACACTGCTAGCAGCCAGGGTAAGAGAGGCCCGTTCTTGCATGAATCTTCATGCATCAGGGCTCTAGTATAATATATATTACTGGAGGCCCATTATATGAATTGATGCACAGGTGGGGTCTGGCTAGCCCATCCCATTTGTGGCCTAGGGGCGCCAGCCAATTGGGGGGAGTGGCTGTGGGATCTTGACCAGCCAGTCCCACCCCAGATCAGGATGGGGGGTATTGAACGAGAAGATTGGCTGGCCAGCCCATTCCCATTGGGCCAGTTGGCCAGCTGCAGTGCACATCATAGTGACTGGTCATTCTGGTCATTTGGCTTTTATATATATAGATACATATTTTAACAAAGTAGAAAAAAATGACAGTAAAATTTGGAGAAGGGAAGAGGGAAGGAAGAATAAGCTCTTTGTGTGTAAATGATAGGTAGTAATCAGAGGATGCCGTTCATAACTGACGCTAAACCAGACTGTACTTTGCCAAGGAAATGGACTAGAAGCTTATAAAATATGTAAGTAAAAAGATAGTCATCAGAGAAGACTTACAAACCTTCTATAATAGTAAAACAGAAAGAACAAAGAAAGCACGTTTTGTAGAAAAAAGCAAAATCATAAATATAACAATACACATAGGAGTTATAGTATATCCTAAAATAGTAAGATTGTTGTGAATGGGCTTATTTCAAGTTGGCTCACAAAACTGATTCCAAATCTATTACCATATTTTTCTTGTATAAGATGCCCCCATGTATAAGACGCCCCTCATTTTTCCAACCCAAAATTAAGAAATCAGTATTTTAAACATAAAACAGAACACATTTTTATTTAATAATTACCACAGGTAATGTTTACATACCAGTAGTAGGACATTATGCATGATATGACTTTAATCAGCCTCTGTTGCATCACTACTCTCTTCTTCATCACTATTAGTTCCAGACATATCAACTTCTGTTGTATCACTGCTGTCTTCTGAGTCATAGTCTGTATATATGTGAGATCATCCTCATAAACTGGTAGCATTTTCTGAGCTAACTTTTCCTGTTCTCATGGCCAACCCTTCTCTCTTCATGAAACTGAAGCACCTGTAAAATCAACAATGTTCATTTTGCTTGCAAACATTCTTGTTTGACATTGAATAAGCTTGATTGACACATAAGCCACTCTGGCACTGCTCCATAATCTAAGTCTTAAGCCTCTGCTCCAAGTTTGCCCATTTTGCTGGTTTTCCTCTTAAGGCCTTTTTCTCTTTTGTCATTTTAAGGAGTTGTTCTTCCTGTTTTGTCCACAGTCTGATCATATACTCATTGGAGGAAGGTCCAAATTGTCTCTCTGCAGCTCTATTACCATGCTCTTTTGTATAGCTGATTACATTCAGGTTGCATTTTTCAGAATAAGATAATCACTTACCGGTATTTATCCTTTTATTTTTTGAGATCTTTATGGGCTCAAACACTCCAGTCCCTGTTGCATCTCTCCACCTCCACCTCCAATTATGGCATCAGCTTATGTCTATAACAATAAGCCTTATGATTGGAGGCAGCCTGTTTGACAAGGTATGGGCAGCTTTCCACCCAGAGAGCTCCATCCTCAGCTGACTTCTGCATATAAGACCCCTTGATTTTCAGTCTAACGATTAAAAAAAATAGCATCTTATACACAGAAAAATACAGTATCTATACAAGAGATATAACCAAAATAAAGTGATTCATAAAGGCAAAATATAAGGGGCTGGCAAATGTATAATAGGCAAATGGAAATAAAAGCACATATGTGCAACTCTTTGTTGCAGCATAACTTGTAATTGTAAAATATGGAAAACAACTTAAATGTTCATACATAGAAAAGCAGTTAAGTAAATTGCCACATCCACATCATGGAGTATTATGTAACTGTAAAGAATTAGAAAAAACTAATAACTGATACAGAGTAATGTCCGGGATATGATGTAAGTGAAAAACCAAATTTTAAGAGTATGATATATGCTACATTTTATAGATGAAAAAAGAAATAACCCCTCTATGACCCAGTGATTTATATTCCTGAATTCACTTTTTGTAAGGACCTCAGCCCCAGATCCTGCTTAGACAAGACATGGTATTACAGAAAGTTGGAAAGAATTATACCAAGAGAAGCTTACAAAGTCATCTCCTGGCTTTGTCAAGTTCTTAGACAAAAAACAAAACAAAACAAAAACTCTTACAAAGAAAACATCAGTGAAAGTCTCAATTGCTTCATTATTTCAGGGATGTAGAGGATTCATGATTAGCTGGAAAGAGGATCACCAGGGATAATAACCCAAAGAGAGAATTATTTACATTTAAATCAACAAGTATTTGTTGAACACAGCCTATGTGCTGAGTTCTTTTTTTTTTAAATATATTTTATTGATTTTTTACAGAGAGGAAAGAAGAAGGATAGAAAGTTAGAAACATTGATGAGAGAGACATCGATCAGCTGCCTCCTGCACGCCCCCTACTGGGGATGTGCTGCAACCAGGATACATGCCCTTGACTGGAATCGAACCTGGGACCTTTCAGTCCACAGGCCAACACTCTATCCACTGAGCCAAACCGGTTTTGGCTGTGCTGAGTTATTAAAAGATGCCTATAAATATGAGTCTGAAGGAAATCACAATACTATAGAGAAAAAGAACATAAAAAAAATAAAATATGATACGGTATAGCCAGAAAATTTTAGGAAACATATGGATAGATGTTACTGAAACCAGAATTCTGGGTCATGTAGTAAAAACAGGTTAATCTGGTGTTTGTCTCCATATTTAAATCTTTCCAATCATCTTTTATACCATGAGACTAACATTCTAAAATAAGCAATAAGCAATAGAAGCTATTATCATGAGAAATAAGAACAATAGGCTACAGGTCACATTTCACTCATAATTTGAGGGTCTTATGTGTTAAATGTGTAGACCCTTTGAATCCATTCATCCTGCAGATATTTATTTATTTTAGTAGAGGCAAGTGTATGAAATTCATGCAAGGGGTGGGCAGGGTGTCCTTCAGCCCAGCCTACACCCTCTCTAATCTGGGACCCCTACTGGGATCGAGCCTAAACAGGCAGTTGGACATCCTTCTCAGAATCCAAGACTTCTGGCTCCCATCTGCTCTCCTGCCTGCCTTCCTAATTGCCCCTAACAGCTTCTACTTGACAGCCTGATCCCCTAACCATTCATTCCCCTGCCAGCCTGATTGATGCCTAGCTGCACCCCTACCAGCCTTATTGCACCTAAATGCCCTCCCTGAAGGCCTGGGTCCCCCCAAACTGCCCTTCCCTATAGGCCTGGTTTCCCCCAACTGCCCTTCCATGCAGGCCTGATCCCCCCCCAACTTCACTCTCCTGCAGGCCTGGCCCCCCTCACTTTCCTCCCTTGCAGTCCTGATTGCTTACAACTGCCCTCCCTTGCTGACCTTGTCTCCCCAACTGCCATCCCCTGGTGGCCATCTTGTGGTGGCCATCTTGTGTCCACATGGGGGCAGCCATCTTTGACCACATGGGGACAGCCATATTGTGTGTTGAAGTGATAGTCAATTTGCATATTATCTTTTATTAGATAAGATAGAGGCCTGGTGCACTGGTGGGGGACAGCTGGTTTGCCCTGAAGGGTGTCCCGGATCTGTGTAGGGTTTCCCTTGGGGCATAAGGCAGTCTAGGGGAGGGACCTGTGGTGGTTTTCAGGCTGGCCACGCCCCCTGGTGACCCAAGCATAGACCAGGGCCAGCTGGAAGTAGGTATCTGGGATTTATTTATCTTCTATAATTGAAACTTTGTAGCTTTTAGCAGAGGCCAGGGCCGGCCAGGGTGGGCAGGAAGCTTGGCTTCCTCCATCGCCGGGAGCAACCCAAGCTTCCTCCTGCTTGCTCTAGCTCCATGGTGGCTGCCATCTTAGTTGGGTTAATTTGCATACTTGCTGACTGGCTGCTGGGCATAACAGAGTTATTGTCAATTTGCATGTTTCTCTTTTATTAGTGTAGATTTCTGCTCATTTCTGTTTTTACAATTAATTTTGGGTTTACAGCAATAAGTATACATTGTTTCTCTTTTCTTGGAGCTGATGTAAGTAGTCTGTACTGACACACCACTATATAAAAGATTCCTCTAGATCAGTGATTTTCAATTGGCGTGCTGCAAGAATTTTTAAAACATACAGTACCTGATTATTTAGAGTCACTGACTCTTTTCCCTTAATTGTCAAATTTTTAAAAAAATGACAATAGCCAATACAGTAATAGCTGTCTGTTGTGAATGAATCAAAATTATGCTTATTTTGGGGTCTGATTAGCAAAAAATATATTATTTGGTGTGATACAGAATTTTAGTATTTAGTTTATGTGTGCATGAGATGAAAAGGATTGAAAATCACTGCTCTAGATCAAAGCTTCTAGATTGTTTAATAACAGATTTTACTAAAAATCCTAAATGTCCACACCAGTATTTAGTACTCACTATATAAGATGAACATCAAGATTGCACAAATCCTACATAGCATATATGTTAAGGTAAGGCACGTTGGCTCTGATTATGTAACTACAAGGTATGCACTATGTTATAAAAGGGCTCTTTAGAAGTTCTTTAACAATAGCTATTGTTTGAGAGGCAATATTCAGAGAACATTATAGAAAGGAATGCAAAACAAATTGTTATTCATCTAAAGAGCTTTGATTTGAACTGGGTGCCTAGTTGCCCTATGCCAATTCCACTTGAGTAGCTGCTCTTTGTACTTTTAAATTACTCTTTACAATCATTGAAGTCCTACCTAGTGATTAATGATCTTGAGTGTCACATGAGTAATTTTGGATAATATTCTTTGTGAAGTAGGAAAAATTGTTCTCTAAGCAGAGAAGGGGGACATAGTATTTCAGCTAGAAAAATAATACATGCAAATAATATATGTTGTGAGGCAACACAGCATGCAGAGATTTTCCTGTATTAAATCTCTGCTTGAAATATCCAGAATGATTTCTGTTTCCTGTACCAAGTGTAGGGAGAGCATTTCTTTGATATGGGGCAGCCACTTGTACTAATCTGTTACATTCATTACTCATTGAATATCTGAAAATTTAATCTTTGAAGAAATTAGCTGTCAGATTGAAATCTGTGTAGGTCAGTGTAGATGAAATGTCAAAATATATCTAGGAAATATGCTTAAATGTTGGAAAAGAAATATCATTAGATCCTTACTCTATATAATTCATCAAAACAAAATACTTAGTGTATGACAAACAAAATGTTAAAAGTTGAATGCATAAACATATGCATTCAGAGATGGGAGAATCTATCTATATTTATATAAAAGGCTAAGCCACTGACCATCTGACGGACCATCTGACCGACTGGCCGACTGGCCAGTACATATGACACCCACTGGCAATTTAAAAATAAACATTGACTTGCGCATGTGCAATATATATAAAGTTCTTGCTGGTGCCAATGGCAATTGCATGCATGTGTTTTGCTCTGTCATTGTCAATTGTGAATTTGGTTGTTTTTGTTGACAGTCTGAAGCTGAAAGAAAGGGTCAGCATCGGCAGAATATGTCTGAAGAACAAGTTTTGGCATAACATACCTCAAACTTCTGGACTATCCTTTATTAACGAAACAAATACATGTGATGAATTGTATGAGTGACAACAGGCAGTAGGTTTTTTTCATATTTTATATTTTTTAAGCTTACAGTTTTTTATTTTATTTTTATTTTATTTTATTTATTTTTTAATTTCTTTATTGATTAAGGTGTTACATATGTATCCTTATTCCCTCATTCCCTCCCCCCCCCTCATACCCTCACTTCACTTTTGTCTGTGTCCATTGGTTAGGTGCTTGCATACAAGTCTTTTGGTTGATCTCTCCTCCTTATCCCCAACCTCCCCTACCTTCCCTCTGAGGTTTGATGGTCTGATCGATGTTTCTCTGTCTCTGGATCTATTTTTGTTCATCAGTTTATGTTGTTCATTATATTCCAGAAATGAGTGAGATCATGTTATATTTATCTTTCTCTGACTGGCTTATTTCACTTAGCATAATGCTCTCCAGTTCCATCCATGTTGTTACAGATGATAAGAATTCTTTTTTTTTTTTTTTTT
>PVJN01058548.1:0-12121 GCA_004026805.1 Lasiurus borealis | reverse complement strand
GCGTCTCCGTACCTCAGCTTTTTGCAGTTCCTCTGGGTGTCTGTGAGCCCCTCTCTTTCCTTCTAGCTGTAGAACTTCCACTCAGCCAGCTTTCCTGTGGTTCTGGATGATGTCTGTTCTGTCTTTTAGTTGTAGTTTTGAAATTGTTGTGCAAGGCAGCAGTGTAGGTGTTTACCTATGCCGCCATCTTGGCTCCTCCGGCCCATTTTTTTTTATTGGATCATTTATCTTTCTTTTGTTAAGCTATATAAGTTCCCTGTAGATGTTGGAGATGAAACCTTTATCAGTGATAACATTTGCAAATATATTCTCCCATGCAATGGGCTTTCTGTTGATAGTTTCTTTTGCTGTGCAAAAGCTTTTTATTTTGATGTAGTCTCATTTATTTTCTCTTTAGTTTCCATTGCCCCAGAAGCTGTGTTGGTGAAGAAATTGCTTTGGTATATGTCTGAGATTTCTCTGCCTGTGGATTTCTCTAGTATTTCATGGTTTCCCATCTTATGTTTAAGTCCTTTATCCATTTTGAGTTTAATTTTGTGTATGGTGTAAGTTGGTGGTCTAGTTTCATTTTATTTTGCATGTATCTGTCCAATTTTCCTAACACCATTTATTGAAGAGACTGTTTGACTCCATTGTATGTTCATGCCTCCTTTGTCAAATATTAATTGAGCATAGTGGTTTGGGTCTATATCTGGGTTCTCTATTCTATTCCATTGGTCTCTATGTCTGTTTTTGTGCCAGTACCAGGCTGTTTTGAGAACAGGAGCCTTGTAATACAGTTTGAAATCTGGTATTGAGATTCCTCCTACTTTGTTCTTCTTTCTTAGGATTGCTGTTGCTATTCAGGATCTTTTTTTTTAAATTCCAGATGAATTTTTGGGGAGTTCTTTCTAGGTCTGTGAAATATGCTGTTGGTATTTTAAGGAGGAGTGCATTGAATCTTTAGATTGCTTTGGGTAGTATGGACATTTTAATGATGTCGATTCTACCAATCCATGAACATGGTATGTTCTTTTATCTTTTTACGTCTTCCTCAATCTCTCTTTCTTTCTTTTAAAGTATATTTTTATTGAATTTTTACAGGGAGGAAGAGAGAGGGATAGAGAGTTAGAAACATTGATGAGAGAGAGACATCAATTACCTGCTTCCTACACGTCCCCCACTGGGTATGTGCCCGCAACCAAGATGCATGCCCTTGACCAGAATCAAACCTGGGACCCTTGAGTCTGCAGGCTGCCGCTTTCTCCATTGAGCCAAACCGGTTTCGGCCCTCTATCTCTTTTTTCAGTGTCCTGTAGTTTTCTGCATACAGATATCCTTAGTTAAGTCTTTTCCTAGGTATCTTAAATTTTCTGGTGCAATTTGTAAATGGGATTGCTTTTTTAGTCTCTCTGTAAATTCACTATTAGTGTATAGAAATGCCATAGATTTCTTTTTTTAATTTAATAAATCTTTATTGTTCATATTATTATAATTGTTCCTCTTCCCGCCCCCCATAGCCCTGCGCGTCCCAGCGTCGGCCATTGGAGCACACAGTAACAATAGCAGCCCCAGGGCCGAGGGCCTCAGGCCCAGCTGCATCGCGCTGGCCAGCCTCCGTCACAGAGTCTGTAGTTAATTCTTGATTGTTGTTGGTATCACTGGGGGACTTGACCTCCAAGCCAATTGGTTGTGAGGATCATCTGGGTCTACTCCAGGAGAACTTCTGTGCTAGAGTCAGCCGTTTGATACAAGATTTGCAATATTGCAAAAGCATCTGTGCTTTGCTTGGATGGGGCAGAATCTCAGGGCTGAGCAAAGAGCCTTGTCTTCCTGTCAGCCCTGCCCTACATGGCCCCTGGGTCTCAGTGTCCCACCGTATTCGCTGCAGCCCTCTCTGTGTGCATTTGTGTGGTCGCAGGCCTCCAGATCTCTGCCTTTCCAGCTCCCCTGAGTTCCTGCACGCTTTAGGACTGTTATGAGTCTGGGTCCAAAGGATCTCATCCGAAACTGGGGTACAGTGCAGTTGCAGGTGGAGTTCAGTGAAATTGAGAGGTTCTGTCTTCTTCCCACTAGAGAAAGACTGTGGCACCATCAGCTGTCAGTCCTCTCTGCGAGCACTTGTGTGCATGCCTCCAAACCTCTTGCCTTTTGCTGTTCCCCTAAGTTTTCAT
This sequence comes from Lasiurus borealis, assembly GCA_004026805.1. Classification (NCBI taxonomy): domain Eukaryota; kingdom Metazoa; phylum Chordata; class Mammalia; order Chiroptera; family Vespertilionidae; genus Lasiurus; species Lasiurus borealis. The sequence goes on along the minus strand of PVJN01058548.1, from coordinate 9,968 downwards.
GCACTCCTCTCTTTTTACAACAGTCCAGACTCCCCTTGTATGAGTATCACACAGAACTGGGGTCCTGTGCAATCGGAACTGGGGCTCAGTGCTGCTGGTAGTTTCTGTCTCCCTCCTGCTAGAGGAAGCCAGCCAGGCCCTCTGCCGCCCGTCTTCTCCATGTGCGTGTTGCAGTACCTCAGCTTTTTGCAGCTCATCTGAGTCTCTGTGAGCCCCTCTCTTCCCTTCTTGTTGTAAAATTTCCACTCAGCCAGCATTCCTGTGGTTCTGGATGATGTCCATTCTGTCTTTTATTTGTAGTTTTGAAATTTTGTGTGAGGCAGGAGTTTAGGTGGCCTATGCTACCATCTTGGTTTCTCTCCTCGCCATTGATTTCTTGGCATTAATTTTGTATCCTGCTACATGGCCGAATTCATTTATTAAGTCTAATAGTTTTTTAATTGACTATTTAATGTTTTTTATGTACACTATCATGTCATCGGCAAATAAGGACAACTTCTTCTTTGCCAATTTTGATGCCTTTTATTTCTTTTTCTTGTCTAATTCCAATGGATAAAACTTCCAGTACTATGTCAAACAGGAGTGGGATATTGGGCATCCCTGTCTTGTTCCTGTTCTTAGGGGAAATGGTTTTAGTTTTTGCCCATTGAGTATGATGTTGGCTGTGGATTTATCATGTATGGCTTTTATTATGTTGAGGTATGAGCCTTCTATTCACACCTTATTGAGAGTTTTTATCAGGAAAGGATGTTGGATTTTGTCAAATGCTTTTTCTGCATCAATTGATATGACTATGCAATTTTTATCTCTCAATTTGTTTTTGTTTATTGACTTGTGGATATTGTACCATCCTTGCATCCCTGGGAAAAATCTTACTTAGTCATGGTGTATGATCTTTCTGATATACTACTGAATCTGATTTGCTAGAATTTGTTGAGGATTTTGGCATCTATGTTCATGAGTGATATTGGCCTGTAATTCTCTTTCATTGTGTTGTCTTTATCTGGTTTTGGTATTAGAGGAAGCTGGCTTCGTAGAAGGAGCTTGGTAGTGTTCCTTCCTCTTAACTATTTGGAATAGTCTGAGGAGGATAGGTTTTAGTTCTTCCTTGAATGTTTGGTAAAACTCTCCTGTGTAACCATCTGGTCCTGGGTTTTTGTTTGCTGGAAGCTTTTTGATGACTCCTTCAATTTTTTCTATAGTTATTGGCCTATTGGGATGTTTAGATTCTTCCTGATTGACTTTTGGAAGGTTATATTTTTCTAGAAATATGTCCATTTCCTCCAGGTGGTCCCGTTTGTTGAAATAGAGTTGTTCATAGTATTTTTTTAACAATCCTTTGTATTTCGGTGGGGTCTGTTGTTATTTCTCCTTTTTCATTTCTGATTTTGTTATTTGGGTCCTCTCTCTTTGCTTCTTGGTAAGCCTGGCTAGAGGTTCATCAATCTTGTTTATCTTTTCAAAGAACCAGCTCTTGGTCTTTTGTATTGTTTCTTTGGTCCCTATGTCATTTATCTCTGCTCTCATCTTTATATTTCCTTCCTTCTGCTTACACTGGGCTTTTCTTGTTGCTCTCTTTCTAACTTTTGAGTTGTAGGGTTAGGTAATTTATTACCATTGTTTCTTGTTTTCTGCAGTAGGCTTGTAGAGCTATGAACTTCCCTCTCAAGACTGCTTTCACTGTGTCTCATAGATTTTGGATTGTTGTGTTTTCATTGTCATTTGTTGCCATGATGTTTTTTTGTTTTATTTCTTCTTTGATCTCTGTAGTAACCCAGTCATTATTTAATAGCATGCTATTTAGCTTCCATGTGTTTGATTTTTTGGATTGTATTTATTATAGCTGATTTCCAGTTTTATGCCAAGATGCTTGATATGATTTCTATCTTCTTGAATTTGAAGAGATTTTGACTGTGACTCAATATATGGTCTATTGATAAGGTTTTTTCAGGTGAATGGATTAAAAACAAACAAACACTGGGTAGCAATACTTATACCTGACAAATTAGATCTCAAAATGAAGGATATAAAAAGAAATAAGGAAAGCTACTTCATAATAATAAAGGGAGCAATCCTACAAGAAGAAATAACTCTGGTAAACATAGACACCCATTTACCTCTGCTCTGATCTTTATATTTCCTTCCTTCTGCTTAGGAAATAAAAAGAAGATGCTTGGTATGATTTATATCTTTTTGAATTTGAAGAGATTTTGCTTGTGACCCAATATATGGTCTATCTTTGAAAATGACCCATTTGTACGTGAGAAGAATGTATATTCTGTGGCTTTGGGGCGAAATGTTCTGGAGATGTCAATTAATTCCATCTGGTCTAACGAGTAATTTAGGATTGATGTTTCTTTGCTGATTTTTTATTTAGAGGATTTGTACAGTGGTGATAGTGGGGTGTTAAAGTTTCCTACTATGATTGTATTGCTGTCAATCTCTCCCTTGATATCCTCCTGTAGTTTTTTTATGTATTTGGATGATCCTGTATTGGGTGCGTATGTTTACCAGAGTTATTTCTTCTTCTTGTATTGCTCCTTTAGTATTATGAAGTGGCTTTCCTTATCTCTTTTTATGTCCTTCACTTTGAGATCTAATTTGTCAGATATAAGTATTGCTACCCCAGATTTTCTTTTTTCATTTCCATTTGCCTGAAAAAACCTTTTCCATTCTTTCACCATCAGTCTCTGTATATTTTTTTCTGAAATGGGTTTTCTGCATACAACAGATAGTTATATGGATCATGCTTTTTTATCCACTCAGTTACCCTACGTCTTTTGATTGGAGGTTTTAATCCATTTACATTTAAAGTTATTTATAAGTATTTGTTCATTGCCATTTTAATTCTTTACAACTGTGTTCCTTCTTCATTTCCTATTTCTTCTTTTTACAACAGACCCTTTAGCATTTCTTGCATTGCTGGTTTGGTGGTAATAAACTCCCTTAGTCCTTTTTTTGTCTGTGAAACTCCTGATTCCATCTTCAATTTTGAATGATAGCATTGCTGGATATAGTATTCTTGGATTCAGTCCCTTGCTTTGCATCACTTTGTTTATTTCATTCCATTCCCTTTTGGTCTGGTGTCTTTCTGTTGGGAAATCAGTTGATATTCTAATAGAAGATTCCTTTTAGGTAACTTTCTGTCTCTCTGGCAGCCTGTAAGATTCTTACTTTGTCCTTGGTATTCACCAATTTAATTATAATGTGTCTTGGTGTTGGTCTTTTGGTGTTCATTTTGTTTGGAACTGTATGTACTTCTTGGACTTGCATAGTTTTTTTCTTGCCAATATCAGGGAAATTTTTTGTCATTATTTGTTCAAACAGGTTTTCTATTCCTTACTTCTCCTCCTCTCCTTCTGGCACTCCTATTATATGAATGTTGTTTCATTTTGTGTTGTCTCAAAGCTCCCTTGGGCTCTCCTCTTGCCTTTTTAAGTCTTCTTTCCAGTTGCTGCTATGTTTGTGTGTTTTTTCCTAACTTGTCTTCTAATTCGCTGATGCGGTCCTCAGCTTCTTCTAGTCTACTGTGGAAGCCTTCCATTGTGTTCTTTATTGCAGCTATGTCATTCTTCATCTCCTGTTTGTTCCTTTTCATGTTGGTGACATTCTCATTCAGCTCTTTATAATTCTCATTGCATTGAGCATATTTATCATCCAGCTATTTAAACATCTTTATAACCATTACTCTGAGTTCTTTCTCTGATACACTGCTAGCCTCAATTTCATTTAACTCCCTTTCTGGTAATTCCTCTTTTTGTTTCTTTTGGGAATTGCTTTTTTTGCCTTCACATGTTGTGCTGTAATGTTTTAATTTTAGGTCCGATTGGTTTGATACTCAGGTTCTTTTGGGTTGGTGCTACTGGGGTGATCTCTCAGGTCTCTGGGGATTGTTAATCTAGTGTAGCTATCTACTTGAGCTATTTGGGTTCTCTTAATGTAGACCTGTGAGTTGGAAAGGTACAACTGTGGTGTCTAGAAGTCAGCAGCCAAGGAGTGGGGTGTCCCAGTTTTTGCTGTCTTGCACCCTTGATTGAAATTGCATGTGTTCAGTGGGGACTCACTGTAGCACCCAGGAACTGTCTGTTGGGGTGATGGGTCTCAGGAGGCCTGTATTCTGGGAAGGCACAACTGTGGTGTCCAGAGTTCTGTAGTTGTGGGGTGGGCAGCCCCAGCTTTTGCTGCAGCACCTGTAGTGGATATGCCCGCTTCCCAGTGGAGGATCATAGGGGCACCTGTGGTGTTTGCCATTGAGGGATGCTGAAGTACTCTGAAGGGCCCTGGTACTGAAGCTGCATAATTGAGGCATCTGTGTGCAGGTATCCAGGATGAGTGATTTCAGAATCTCTACTGCCAGAGGGAGTGCATCCTGTTTGTCCAATATCACATCCAGCAATGACTCACAGCAGCTCCCATAAGCACCCTGTGGGTAGATGGGCTCAGGGTTCCTGCCTGTTGGAAGTGTGTGCAGACTGGCGGTGCGTTTGCCTGCGCAGAGCTCTGATGCACTTTGAGGGGCCTTGACACTGGCGTTAAGCAGCTGGGGTGTATGTGGGCAGTTATTCAGGATGAAGGAGTTCAGCATTCCTACTGCGGGGCAATGTGTCCTTGTCTGTACAGAATCACACACAGCTGGGGCTCAAAGCAGCTCCTCAGAGGACCCTGTGGATATATGGGCTCAGGGTTCCTGCTCTTTGGAAATATGCGCATCTATGGAGTGAGTTTGCCAGATCAGAGCTCTGACACACTTTGAGGGGCCCTGGCACTGAAATTACACAGCTGGGTTGTCTGCGGGAAGTTATTAAGGCAGAGGAAATACAGAATTTCTACTGTGGAATCATACCAGGGGGGCTCCCAGTGGCTCCCAGGCACTGCCTACAAAGTGGTGTGCCCTGGATGCCTGTGCTGCTGGAAACACAAAAGAAAATAGTGACTGGAGCTCTGCAGGTGGGGAGGAGGAAGATGCCCTTACTGCTGCAGGAATGGTGCACTTTCAGAAGTAGAAGTCCCAGGGTCTACGGATCTGCAGCTGGGGTAGCAGGATTTTGGCTGGAGTGGCTGCTGGGTCACAGGCAGTGTCAAAGTCCTGCCAGGATGGTGGTGCTGATGAGTTTCTAGACAAGGCCGTATTCCTCTTCAAGATGGCGTGGGCTCTATGCCCAAGTCCTGCAGTCCAGGAAGTGCCCACACTAGTGGTAGTAATCTCTCCTTGTCCAAGAGACCCTGCTGTTCCTGCGATATTTAACTGTTCCTTAGTCACTCATACACCCACCACACACATCCACACACTCTCCTTTTATACCCTCACTCATTCACTTCCTCTCCCTCACCTCTAGCCTGCCAGCTGCTATCTTTCAGGAGTCAATATGTCCTATTTTGTAAATTTTACATAATTATGAAATAAAGTTAAATTAAAAAACAAATCTCTGATCGTTAGAATCAAAATGAAACAAATGAGTCTAACTCTATGTTGAGTAGATGCCACAACCACAGAGAGAGGAACTATTTTAAGTACTTAAAAAAACACACAAAAACCAGTAACTTCACTATATATTCTTTGAAGTATATCCAAAGAACAAAAAAACATCTCAAACTCTTTTCTGTGATCATATTGTTGGTGGTAAAGTCGGTATTGTTGTTTTTATTTAATATATTTTTATTGATTTTAGAGAAGGGAGAGCGATAGAAACACCAAGGATGAGAGAGAATCATTGATCAGCTGCCTCCTGCATATTCCCTACTGGAGATCAAACCTGCAACCCAGGTATGTGCCCTTGATCAGAATTAAACCTGGGCCTTTCAGTCCACAGGCTGATGCTCAATCCACTGAGCCAAACCAGCTAGTGCAAGTATTGATTTAAAACTATTTCTTGTGTGTGTTTTGTGGGATAAAGCAATTGGGCAATTATAATGAGGTAAATCTTTGGGAACTAAGATTTTTGCTATGGGAACAAAGATATACAAATGTAAAAACAATGAGGTTCATTTAAATACCTTGAATCCTGCCCTAGCTGGTTTGACTCAATGGACTTTGGTTGCAGGCTGGATTCCCAGCCCTGGTGTGTGGGAGGCAACCCATCTATATGTTTGTTTGTTTTTCTCTCTCTCTCTTCCCCCTCTTCTTCCTTTCCTTCCTCCGAAAAATCAATGGAAAAATATCCTTGGATGAGGATTAACAACAAAACAACAAAATACCTTGAATCCTGAATTTGAATTGGAAGTACCACTATGAACTCACAGTATATTTTATCTTAAATAGATAAAAAAGTATATTCCTGCTCTATCTATTGAAAAAGCCTAGAAACAAGAACAAAATTGCAAAGAGTACCCAGATTATAGCATCTAATTACCACTTCCCACTAAAAGAAATCAGAGCTTCTTGGAAAAATGGCTGGTTCCAGATTTGAAACAGAAAACATACAAGTTGAGCCTGGCACATCATGACATCCAAGAAAACAAGAAAGTAATCAAGAACCTTAAGTTATGCAAAAAGGCTGAACAATCCAAGAGAAAGAATGAGCAGAAGGTTGCATTGCCTTTTGTGACCTGGTCTCAGAAGTCATCCTGTCACTTCTGCCATATTGTATTCATTAGAAGTGAGTCACTAAGTCCAACCCACACTCAGGGGAAGGGAAATTAGGATCTACCCATTGATGGGAGTTTGAAGAATTGGTAGACATATCTTAATACCACCACAATTGGTCTCCTTTTTTTCTCTTTCTTTTACCTGCTTATGACATCCGAAAGTGATAAAAACTCTAGTCTCAGAAATTTATCCTAGTATAAAAAAGACTGCAGGGATAGTTTTCAATATGTGGAGGAATGTACCTACTTTTTTTTCTCATGAGATTAAGGTGCCTCCTTACTTATTATCAGGAGAGTCAAACTAAAGGAACACTAATTTATATATACAGAAGGCTAATATGCTAAGTGTCCAACCATTCAACCAGTCACTATGATATGCACTGACCACCAGGAGGAAGATGTTTAATGCAGGAGTTGCTGTGACATACATTGGCCATTTACAAAGAAACGGCACTATGGACATGATACCCACAAAGCAAAACTCAGCTTCCCCCAAGTAGGACACAGGCCCTGCCACCATCCCAGAGCAACAGCCCATCAAATCTCACAGCAATAGCCCACCAAATCGCAGCTGACATTGCCGAGACCCCATGGTACAAAATGCAGCCCATAACCTAGCCAGCCCAGAAACAGTGGCTGTGAGCACCAGGTAATGATGGTACATAGCAACGCCCAGCTTCCTCTCCCTAACAACTAGTCTCCTTTCATTTTCTTCAGCCCAGAAACACAATTTGCTTTATAGTCAGGTACAAACATTTTACACTTTAACCAAATATCTGTGAAGTGTTTTCTTGTGCCTCTTCTCATTTGATCCTCACAGAAGTCCTGGAGTAGGTAGATAGGAGATTCAGTAGAATCCTATTTTTCTTCTCATTATCCAGAAAACAGAGATTTAGAAAGTTTAGAAACTTGACCCAAGTGAAAGAAGTAAGAAATAGTGGACCTTGAAAATTACCTCAGGTTTTTTCACTGCACAGAATATAGTCAAACACTGTTACAGTTAAATATTTTGCCCTTTGTTCTCTCTGTGTGACCTACAATAATAATCTGCTTTGTGTTGATATTTACTGCTGTGTTGCTGACAATTACCTGAAAGAGAAGTTGGAGTGCTTCACATGGCTGAAAAAAGTTTAGCTCAATCAGAAAGCAAGTCTAATTAGGCAAGTTTATTCTATATCTATAAAAGGCTAAGTTGACTCATGCATGTGCGATACATATAAGGCTCTCGCTGGTGCCAATCACACATTTGTGTTGGGATCTGTCATTATCTATTGTGAATTTGGTTGACACTTATATTATAGAGAAAGGGTAAATAGTGATATTAAACTATTTCTTCTAATTAATTTCTTTTCAATGTGCATGAATTCATGCACTGCAGCACTAGTAGTAAATAAAATAAATTATTTTCAAAGGTGAAAATAATATATTGAAATAATTTGAAAGAAATAGAAGATTTTTTAGGTAAGAAAATACTGAAGGAGCCTGTTCATTGATTGAGCAGTGATCTATGAACCAGGAAGGTCATGGTTCGATTCCTAGTCAGGGCACATGCCTGGGTTATGGGCTCCATCCCCAGTGGAGGGTGTGTAGGAGGCAGCCAATCAATGATTCTCTCTCATCATTGATGTTTCCATCTCTCTTTCTCCCTCTCCCTTCCTCTCTGAAATCAATAAAAATATTTTTTTAAAAGAAAAATACTGCAGGGTAGGGTAAATTCTGAAGGGTAAATTCATTTGTATTATCACTCAAAATTCTCAGTGGGATTAAAGGAGAGCAAATATACAGGATTGTTACAAGCAAATGAACAAAGGCCAACTCTTAGCTTCTTGTCTCTCAAATATTCCCAGGCTCATCATAATCAGAAATATTCATGGTAGCTGGATATAATCCCATAGCTTCCTTAACTAGAAATCATATCTTGTGCAAAACACATGATACAAGCTCAACAAGAACACTTTTTCCTCCTCATCTCTCAGACATGGACCTGGTTTTATAGCAACTCTCAGATGCACTGTATCTTTCTTTTTGCATGTCTTTTTCCTCCATCAGATAATCTGAGTCATTTCTTGGACTCTGTGCAGCATAGTCATGGTGTTTATTTAAAGACATATATCTAAATCAGACACCTACCAAATCAGAAAATCTTGGATTGTAGCCTAATAATATTTATCTTTAAAAAGATCCACAGTGTGAATTTTTGAATGATAAAGCTTAAGAACTCTTGAATTAGGTGTGAACATCCTGAAAACAAGGTCTGAGTCTTACTTACCTTTGCATTCTTAGTCTCTCACCGTGTGTCCTTGTACCTTTACTGGCAGAGCCAGCCTTAGCACTCTAGTAAGTGATAAATGTCTGTGAAATTGAATTGAGTTGGAAAAGTATTCACATATTATGAAGGTTTAACTCCCAAAGTCGTAATGTGATGATATTCTTTGGCCTTGTAAGGGTCTGATAAAGTAGTTATGTATTCTTTTTGCCTATCTAGCATTTGTTATCTTTTATTTTTCATTATGAGAGCCACTCTCTTATGCTCCATTCTTTTTTTCTTTTCTTTTCTCTTTTTTGCATGTTTTATTGCATGTTTAAAGAGAGAGAAAGGGAGAGGGAGAGAAAGATAGAAACATTGATTGGCTACTTCCTGTATGCCCCCTACTGGGGGTTGAGCCCACAACCAGGCATATGTTTTGACCTGGAATTGAACCAGTGACCTCTTAGTGCATGGGGGAAGAGGGAGAGGGTAACACTCAATCCACTGAGCCACACTAGCCGGACATATGCTCCATTTTTGTAGTTTGAGAGGCACTGATAATACTTTCTCTGCAAAGGAGATGAATATGTGACAAAGGTTTGGCCAATAAGGCCACATGTTCTCCCAGATTACTGCTGTTGGTTCAGAAATGGGTGCATGACTCAAGGAGAGTTCAACCCCAGATTTATTAGTGTTGTTAGGAAAGAGGTGGCTTCTTCATTCTGGACTTGCTAAACTGGTGGAACACGAGTCTGGATTTTCTAATGACCAACTTTGACATCACCTAATCTACCTTTTGTCTCTATAGATTTGCCTATTTTGGACACTTCATATAAATAGAATTGTACAATATGTGGATATTTTTGGATGACTTCTTTCACTTAGCATAATGGTTTTTATGGTTTTTCATGATGTAGCATGGAAAAGCTGACACTCCACTTTGTGTGGTCTCTCTGCTTCATTTCTTTTTATTGCCGAATATTATTCCACTGTACAGATATACTTAATTTTGTTTATCCATTTATCAGTTAATGGACATTCGGATACCCCCTGACTTCCAATGGATCAATAAATTCTTTTTTATGGTTAAGTATTTTAAAACAGTGAAAGAGTTGTAATACAGATAGTCTAAATC
>PVJN01058547.1:0-12121 GCA_004026805.1 Lasiurus borealis | reverse complement strand
ATAGCCGAGACCAGTTTGGCTCAGTGGATAGACCATCTGCCTGAGGACTGAAAGGTCCCAGGTTTGATTCCCATTGGGGGCATGTACCTTGCTTGTGGGCACAACTCCAGTAAGGGGCATGCAGGAGGCAGCTGATCGATGTCTCTCTCTCATCGATGTTTCTTACTTTCTATCCCTCTCCCTTCCTCTCTGTAAAAAATCAATAAAATATATTAAATATATATATACCAGTGAGTCAAAAATAAAAGAGGATATTGAAGAAATAACTGTATCATCATGTTTATTGAGGCATTCACAATAGTTAGATACAGAAATACCCTAAAAGTCTATCAATAGATGAAAGGATAGAGAAAATTTGATAGATATACACAGTAACATATCATTCATTCATCATGAGACAGAAGGAAATCATTTCATTTGTTGCAACATGTACAGTCCTTGAGGGCATTATGTTAAATAGGATAGGTCACACAGGGAAAGACACATCCTGTATGTAATCCTTTGTATATGAAATATAAAACAGTTGAACTTGTAAAAACAGATTAAAATGTTGGTTACCAGGGGCTGTAGTGTGGAGGAAGTGGGGACATATTTAAAGATACAAATTTGTAGCCAATGGACAATAAGTTCTGGAGATCTATTGAAGATCTAGTAATTATAGATAACAATGCTATACTAAAATCTTCAAAGTTAATAGAAGATTAATTATAAATTGTTTCTATCACCAAAAAGGATAACTTTGTGATGTGATAGATGCATTAGCTAACACCATGATGTTAATTATATTGCAATATATAAATGAATTAAATCAATATCATGCACCTTAAACTTAGTGTTATGCTAATTAAATCCCACTTTAAAAAGTAAAGAATTTAGATCTCAAGTTATATTTTCTATCATAATAAAAACTTTAAGAAAAGATGGATGATACTCCTGAAACTGATCTACAAATTCTAAGAAATCCCAATCAACATCCCAGCTGGCTTCTTAGCAGAAATTGACAAGCTAATCCTAAAATGTATAGCTGCATGCAATAGATCATGAACAAAACAATCTTGAGAAAATGAATATAGTCAGAGATATCACAATTCCTGATTTCAAACTTTACTGGAAAACTACTAGATTTATGGGGATGATCACTTTGTAAGTTATACAAACATCCAATCATGGGGTTGCGCACTAAAATGATACTGTACCCCAACTCTAATATCCTATATAATAGAGGCAATATGCAAATTGACCATCATGCCCTCGCACCAGATGGCCACCCCTATGTGGTCAAAAGTTGGTGCCACATGATGGCCAGCAGGGGTGGGTTATCAGGACAGCAGAGGAAGGCAGTTAGGGGTGACCAGGCTGGCAGAGGAGGGAAGTTGGGGGGACCAGGTTTGCAGGGGAGGGCAGTTGGGGATGACCAGTCCTGCAGGGGAGTGCAGTTGGTGGTGACCATGCCAGCAGGGGAGAGCAGTTGGGGGCTATCAGGCTGGTAGAAATCCTCCCCCATTGCACAAATTTCATGCACCAGGCTGTATATAATTAAAAAAAAAACAAACAAACAAAAAAAGAAACTACATAACCAAGGTATTAAGGTACTGGTACAAGTGTAAGAATGTAGTTCAGTTGAATAGAACTAAATCCAGAAATAAATGCATGCAGTTATTGTTAATTGATTTTTTGAGAAGACCACAAAGACAATTCAGTGGAGAAATGAATAATTTTTTAAAGAAATTGCAATAGAAAAACTGAACATCCTCATACGAAAGAATTAATTTGGACTCTTAGATCACAATATACACAAAAAATTAACTCAAAATATATCAAAGACCTAAGTGTAAGAGCTAAAACTAAAAGACTCTTAGCCAAATACTAGGTGTAAATTTTCACGACTGGGTAAAAAATAGTTTCTTAGATAACAAACCAAAGCTAAAATAATAACAAAAAAGGATAAATTGGATTTCATCAAAATTTTCAAAGTTTGGACCCCAAAGAATACCACAAATAAATTTAAAATACAACCCATCTAACAGAAAATATTTGTAAATTATATATCTGATAAGGTACTTGTATCCAGAATACATATATAAAACCACTTATAATTTAACTAGAGGCCCAGTGCACAAAACTCATACACTTGCAGGGGGCGTGGTCCCTCAGCCCAGATGACACCCTCTCACAGTCTGGGATCCCTCAGGGGATGTCCAAGTAAGGCATCAGGCAGACATCCTTGGTGCTGCAGCAAAAGGTGGGAGAAGCTCCACCACTGCTGCTGAGCTAGCCAGCCTTGAGCCCAGCTTCTGGCTGAATGTTGTTCCCCCTGTGGGAGCACACTGACCACCAGGGGACAGCTCGTGCATTGAGCATCTTCCCCCAGTGGTCAGTGCATGTCATAGCAACCAGTCATTCTGCTGTTCAGTTGATTTCCATATTAGCCTTTTATTATATAGGATAATGTTTTATTATGGGCAAGGCCTCTAATTCAATTTTTTTAGGTAGTTAAAAGGAGGAGCGGAATTTTCACTTGAGCCTGAAGCTAAAATTTCCCTTAGCTCAAAAACCTGTGTACCACAAAGACACATCTTTGTGAGTCTCATTCTGAACCTGCACACTGTTCTATTATAAGTATTGAGAACCATCTTATCTCTTTAGTGGTAGGAACCTTTTGTTATAATGACTAACTTTATCTCATTAGTTGTGTTTTTGCTTCAAGCATGTGTCCAGTATTCATGCAGCAACTAAAGCTCTTCTGGTCAATATTTATCTGGCATATCTTTTATTTTATTTTCTCTAAATATTTATAGATTTTTATGTATTAGATAAGAATAGCCTATGGACACAGACAATAGACTGGCAAAGGCCTTGAAGGGGTGGGTGCAGGGTACAGGAGATCGATGGGTGGGAAAAACTAAAATAATGAGACATCTGTAATGCTTTCAACAATAAAGATACATTTTAAGTAAAGGAAGAAATCTTAGTTTAAAAGAGTTTTATGTGAAATAATATAAGTAACTGCTCTACACTGTACTTTACATACTCAACTCCTCTCAAAGAGATGTTAATTTAGCCAATGTTCACTTAATATTAATTTATCCTATGTTCACTGACTGCAGGCATGACTTCTGCTATGCCAACCCAGCACTGACTGCCATGGGGGCTGAGATCAGACCATGTTTTTCTGTCCTAGCCTCTGTCTGGGCCTGAGAGCAGCACCCTTGGCAGTCAGTGCTGGGTTGCTGAGACACCTGCATCACTGACCTCAGGACTGACATCCATCACGCCAACCCAGCACTGACTGCCATGGGGACTGCAAACATAGAGCTGCTTTTCTCTCCAGGATTCTGTCTAGGCCTTATCACAGCCCCCCTCAGCAGTCAGTGCTGGGTTGCTGAGGTGCCTGAAGTGCTGCAGTCAGCTCCTGCAGGACTGACTTCCAGTGTTTGGTTGAGCTTTCAGTAATTTTGGACATTACAGACCCTCGCTCTTTATATATAGAGACTAGAAGCCTGGTACACAAAATTTGTTCATGGGGGGGGTGTCCCTCAGCCTACCTGCACCCTCTCCAATCTGGGACCGCTTGAGGGATGTCCAACCGCCAATTTAGACCTGTTCCTACCAGGATCAGGCTGAAACAGGCAGTTGGACATCCCTCTCACAATCCAGGACTGCTGGCTCCCAACTGCACAACTGCCTCTGTCTGATTGCCCCTAACTGCTTCTGCCTGGCAGCCTGATCGACACCTAACTACTCACCGGCCAGCCTGGTCACCCCCAACTGCCCTCCTCTGCAGGCCTGATTACTCCCAACTGCCCTCCCTGCTGGCCCAGTCACCCCTAACTGCCCTTCCCTGCAGGCCTGGTCCTCCCCCCCACAACTGCCCTCCCCTGCAGGCCATCTTGTGGCAACCATCTTGTGTGCATATAGGGGCATTTTTGACCACATTGGGGCAGCCATTTTGTGTCTTGGAGTGATGGTCAATTTGCATATTACTCGTTTATTAGATAGGATAATAAAATTAATTTTAAATGAACCAATTAAAAATGGAGAAATAATTTAAGCAGACATTTTTTCAAAGAAGGTTTCAAATAGTTGGTGAGACCAGAAAAGATGATAATGACTAAAAGATGCATCATTAGTCATTAGGAAAATGCAACTATAAACCACAATAAGAAATCATGGCACATGAACTGGAAAGACTAATATAAAGATAGGCAATAACAAATTTTGGATAAAATGTAGAGAATTTAAACCCTTATAACTTTCTTATAGAAATAAGAAATGGTGTAATAATTTTGGAAAACATTCTGGTAATACCTTAAAATTTAAACATAGTTACCATATTTCCCCATCAATTATATTCCAAGATATATAATCAAAGAAATTGAAAACATATGTTCACAGAAAACTTGCATGTGAATGTTCATGAAAACATCACTTTAATAGCAATAACTTCAAAATAACCCAATGTCCATCAACTGATTAAGGGATAAAGTCAAAGTGATATATGTATACAATGGAACATTATTATGCCATTAAAAGAATGAAACACTGATACATGCTACAATATGGATAAACCTTGAAAATATTATGCTAAGTGAAAGAAGTCAGACACAAAGGCAGTATTGCGATGTCATTTACATGAAATATCCACAATAAGAAAATCCATAGACAGAAATTAAATTAGTAATTGTCTGAGGCTGAGAGTAGGAGGGAATGAAAAGTAGTTGCTAATAGATACAGGTTTTCTTTGAAAGATAATAAAAACAATCTGAAATAGGTAATGTTGATAGTGGCACAATTTGAATCCATTAAAACCCAATGTAACATGCACTTTAGAAGTGTAAATTTTATGGCACATGAACCAAATCTAAAGAAATGTGTTGTTTAAATAATGCCAAAAATAGATAAAACCACCAAAGCCATGACCAAAGAACCATCACAAAGCCACTCTTGCCACAACCACTGCTACTGCTGCCGTAGATGCCTCTTGATACCCATGAAATCAATAATTAGCTACTAATAATCTGAAGCCAACCAATGGAATTGCTTTTCAATCTTTACACATCCATGATTTTGTTGGCCAAGATATATAGTAACAAGAAGAAACTTCTGACTCCTTTCTGCTTTTCTATACCCACTGGACTGCATATAATTGCTGGAACCTTGTTCTCTTCAGGACTGAGGCAAAAGAAATCTGAGCTATATAACATTTTGAACATTTTGTTTTCTTTTTGCTTTTCAGACACTGCCTTAAATGAAACAAAGGGTAGACTGTAGAAGGCTTCTCCAGAAATATGATATGTAAGTTGCAATTTCAGTAATGAGAAGGGACCAGCCACTAGCAATTTTAAGATCTGGGGGGAAAACATTCCAGGTACTGAGAGTGGACATGTATGAGAACCCTGAAGTCAGAGAATGTTTGTCTTACATAAGTTCAGAAACAATGCCTTTGAATATCTGTCTCTTACTAATTATTACATTTATATTTTTATTTTCTTTATCTCTCCATGCTGCATTCTGAAAAAAATTATTTTGACCTACCTTCTTTATCAAATACATCTTCAGCTACATCCAATTTGCATGAAATGAATCCAATGATTTCTAAAATTTCTGATATTGCATATTTTTAGTCCTAGCAGCATCCTACTTTTCATATTTTCAAATCTCGAGGTCATTTAAAAAAAAACTACTATTTGTAGCATTTTTGTTAAACATGAGTTTTTATATTTGTTTTATAGTCTGATAACTTAAATATTTGAAGAGTTTATGAAATTTTTGCTGCCTATTGTTTTTCTTAGCTCTAACTCATGCTGCCTCATTGTCTTGTGTGCATTTATTTTTGAATGGGCGATGCTTTTTGTCCTTGAAAAATGGCTTTAGGTGATTTGACATCTAGGATGAAATGCTCTCCTCCAGAGAGAATTTATGATTACCATTATCATATGCATAAAGATACTACATACTAATACAGGATCACATCTACCTAATGAAAGAGTAACATGCTAATTGACCATACTTTCACGATGCCCACCAGCCAATCAGGAATTTGTATGCAAATTAACCCAACAAAGATGGTGGGTTAATTTGCATACATAGGTGCTAGGCGTTCCACACCTCCCCAGCTGCTCTAGGCCTCTGGGCAGCATGGGAAGGTAGAAAGATGGCTTCAGTCAGAGCAAAGATGGTACCAGTAGCCAGGGGAAGAAAGACCCATTGTTGCATGAATCTTCGAGCATGGGGCCTCTAGATATACTATAATCATATCCTGAAATTTTTTGGCCTACTTAGGTTATGTGATTTTGGGCTATAAATCTGAAAGCAATATGTAGTGAAAACTTCTTAAGGATACCCTATCCCAACCCCTGTTAACTTGCTCACCAGGGTAGCAAGAAAAAAAAAATTGTGTTCCCCTGGGAAGTGATTTATGGGCTTATTTTTAAAGAAATTACACCTACAGAGTGTATATTTTTAGAATTCATGTCTTATTAGAAAAAAGGATCTCATTCTATACTCCTTAAAGTAGGAGGTATCATAGTTTTACCTCTCTCTAGAAGGCTGAGTTCCCTAGGAAAGGCAAATCCCTCAGGGGAAAAAAAATATAGCTTCAGTTTTCTCCTTTCTTCTTTTGGGTTTTCACTGAATTATATTTTGTGATTTTAATTCTTTACTTTCTTGTCTTTTTTTCAATACTTTAAAAATTTTTAATGTATTTTGTCTAAGTACTTTAGATTGCCATTTGGGGTTCTTATTGCTCTGAATAACCTATTATCATCTATCTCACCTAACTTTATATTAACTCTGTATTTCAATCTATATTAAATCAGGTGACCTTATATTTAATATTAAAATAACTACTTCTTGTAAAGCCAACTACTAAATACTGACTTTAAGAAAAAAAAATAAAATGATCTGCCTCTTAACTGTTATAAACCCCAATTTTTTCAACTTTTTACCCAAATTTGATTAAAATTAAAATCATACCTGCTCCTATAAAATATAGATGATGATAGATAGATAGAGAGAGAGAGAGAGAGAGAGAGAGAGAGAGAGAGAGGAGAGAGAGTAGGGTGATAGCTGTGTGTGTGGAGGTGGATATTGGGGGACAAGATAAAGAAGGGTGTGGGAGATAAAGGATGGTATACAGAGACATTATTTGGGGTGCTGAACACACAATATAGTGACTAGATGATGTGTTGTAGAATTATGCATCTGAAACCTGTATAATTTTGTTAACCAGTGTTACACCAATAAATTCCATAAAAAGGGGAAAAAAAGAAATGTCACTTCTGAGAATTTATTTAGTATATTTTATAGTTAGAGAATTGAATAAATATTTATGTACAAAAATTATGCTCATGGTGCTACATATAACAGTGAAAAATTGGAACTAAAATAAGTATTTGGGAAAAATAACATACCTGAAAATAATGATACTGAGTGGTTAATCACATGAAAATGTTGATAGAATGAGTGAAGTAAATAGATTATACAACAGCTTGTATGTTATAATCCAGATTGTTTTTAATACACATAGAAAAAATACTGAATAAAATGTTAGGAATATTATTTTTGAATGGTAAAAGTGATTATTGCAAAAAAATAAATTAATTTATTAAAAAGTGTAAAATTCCTTTGAGTCCTATCTCCAGGTGTGTAAAACCCCTCAAATGCATTCTCTTCAAAGAAATTGAAGTAATCTTCCAGATTTCTAATCATGCCACTGTCCTGCTAGTAACCCATTAATGTCCTGTCATTGATCTTTGGATAAAGCTCACAATAGTGATTGACCATGGCCTTTCAAGACATGCATCATCTCAGTAACTAGGCAGTCTCATCTCTTATCACTTCCTTTTACATGTTCTAGGCACTTCACTTTTACCCATTCAAACACATTCTTCTCCCAGGGCAATCAAAAACAATATTTCCTTGCCTGTAACAATGTCCTCTTCCTCCATTTATCTGACAAATTTTAATTTATTGATTAGGTCTCATCTCAAATGTCACTTTGTCAGAGAAGCTTTCCTGAATTACTTCAATCTGAATTATATATACCACTACATATGTTCACATGAATATAATTTTTCTTCATCAAATGCAATAAAATCATCATTTGAATAATTTTAATGTGTATTTCCTCTCCCAAACTATAAACTCCTTGATGTTATAGACACTGCTTTGTTCATAAGTGAGTTCAGATAGACTTTATTTTTCAATTTCTTGCACATCACCTTATCTGTGATTACTCTCTTTCATGACATATTAATAAAAGAATTCATGGTAACTTTTAGATTCCATTTGTTAGAATTATCTTAACACTTCAGTGGAGCAGAAAGCTATACTGACAGCATAATCTCAATTCACCTTGGTTATTAGATTCTATTCACTCAAAAAGAAAATAATATATATTTTATTTTGTTTTATAAAAGTATTTGCACAAAATAGTGGTTCTTATCAAACAAAGCCTTAGCTTGGATTTGAAAATCTGCAATTTTCAAAACTTCTGCAGCAAAAGAGCTTTCCATGAATTATTATCAGAAAAGCTTATTTTACTTACACAGCAATAAAAATGTGCACATTTTTGAACAGTTACAGCTAATTTCATGACCATAATACTATATTTCTGACAATTAAGACTTTCACTAGCCCAAACACCAAGATAATCAAATCACCTTTTCTATTGGTTTTCAAACTATCCAATCTCTTACAAAAAATATACTTTTTCAGTAAAATACATGATCAGATGAGAAATTTAAAAGCACATACATACAGATGAAAAAATGGCAGCTGAATAGGCAGACCTATTGTGCACCTCATCCCAGGGCTAGACTGAAACTACAACTAAATTAGAGAATATTCATCTGGAATCACCAACTGAGGTCCAACTGAAGAGGAGACATATCAAGGAAGGACAGAAAACACCTGGAGATCATTAGGAAGGGCAAGTTGGCAAGAGGAGCTGACTCAGCTTCCAGGGATGGCAGACCAGCAGGTCAAGAGTGAGGAGGGAGCTCCCAGCTATGGGAGGGTCTGTTCCCTCAAAAGATAGAGGCCTGGAAGTAAGGCTGGGCTGCACTGCCCAGAGCACAGGAGCTGTGACCCTAAGCCCACATAGCATCCAGCTATGAAAGGTAGCACGGCTGCTAGCCATGGTGGAGTCTGGAGCTGCAGACCAGAGCTAGTCCAAGACAAAGTGCACCACAGTTTCATGGTGTTTTGTTTTGTTTTGTTTTGTTTTGTTTTGTTTTGTTTTGTTTTGTTTTGTTTTGTTTTGTTTTAAACCTAGAGCACAGGAGTTTTCATTTGTAGCTACTCACCCAAGGGAGGGAGGCGCAGACCTCACCAAGGAGAGGATGGGTTGGGAAACATTATGGGGAAATGTGGAAAAGCAGCAGCCAGGAGTCCTGTATTTGGTCATAGGCCCCAAACATATATGGCCATTTTTCCAGTAGCTGCAGAGCAGTTCAAGAAAAACAAACCTGCCCTAGGTATTACAGTCTGTCTCACTCTCAGGAACCGTGCCAGCACACCTTGCATTTTGACCTTTTCAGAGGAAATAAAAGCAGAGGCCAAGCCACCTGGTTTGAACAGTCTCAGGAGCTACAGTGACTTCTCTGGAGGATGGGCCATCTGGTATTTTCATGATGGAAAGCTGATAGCAACTTCAGGTTTACAACCAATCTCACTGTCGATGCAAGGATCTCTGTCCAGTTGAGGACAAAGTAATATTTTGGGCCACTCACAGAGGAGTAGCTCTGGGACTGGGAAACACACCCACCACATTTCCTAAAAGCTAAACAGCACCTCCCCTGCCTAAAGCCTTTTAGAATCAGACTTTTTAGTGATTAAGACTGACAGCTGACTGACAGGCAAAGCTGAGCAGAGGCGGAACACAAGGATTCAGAAGAAGTTTGCTGACCCAGCCCTAGGCCCCATGCTGCTGACAAACCTACTTTAGAGGGTATATTGGCCTCTCCTATTTACAGCCAAGTCCTGTGGAGACAGGCACATCAATGTGAAGCTTGAAGAAGGTTGCTGAAGCCAAAGGAAGTCAGTTTCTTCACTGGTTAGCACTTAAGTATAACACAGAAAGCTCTGAATGGACAGAAAGAGCAGTCAGCCACAGCAATTAGGAGAGTAGGATGCAAAGGGAGCTCCCATGGGGAACTAAACTGATGAAATTAATGCCACTTCACTTTTCATTTTCCTTTTTATTTTATTTTTTCCTCTTTCCTTTTTTCCTTTTTTAAATTCATCTTCTTTGTCAATCTGCTTTAATGTTGTGTAATTTTTCTAGTATCTGTTGTTTTGTTCATATATTTAACTTTCCTCTTTTATTTTCCTACCCATTTTTTTGTTCTTTTTTTCTTTTCTTAACTATTCAACATTTTCCCTCTTTTTTCCTGCTTTCTCATATTTTTTTTTCATTTTCTTATCTTAGGTATACAGTATCTGCATTCTCCTCTACTTTCCTTGAAAAATATTTGTTTCTTTTATTTCTACTTCTCCCTTCTTTATTTTAAAACAGTTTCCTTAACTAATTTTGCTAATTCTTTTTCTTATTTTCTTTATTTTAGCGCTGCATCTACATATCTCTCCCCTCAATTTTGTTGTTTCTAGTTTATTCCACAAAACACCTAACATAGAAGACCACCCCACAAAGTCTGGGAGATGTATAAGTTTGATCTAATATATAAAAACAATAACAAAGGGACAGAAAAAGGTGGAAACAAATAATCTCCAAAGGAAAGAAAAGCAGGAAAAGCCAGAAAATGAATGAAATGAAATGAAGGTAAAATATTGTAAATATAAATAATTAAGAGATATGGTAATAAGTGTTCTCAATTCAGTGTGAACAACAAGCAACTTAATGATTATTATAAGGAGCTTAGTGAAAGCTACAAAAAAACACACACATGAAAACATAGGTTGAAACAATAAATAAGAATCAGTTACAAATGAGGAATGACATAGTTGAGAAAAAGAACACCTGGAAGGATTCAACAGTAAACTAGAAGAAGCTGAGAAATGAATCAGTGAATTAGAAGAGAAGATAGGAAAAAAATACCCATTCAGAGCAGCAAATAGAAAAAAAATAAAAATAAAAAGCAGGAGGAGAGTCTATGGGAGCTTTGGAACAACATGAAAGGTAATAACATATTCATTATAGGGGACCAGAAGAAGCAGAAACAAAGAAAAGAATAGAGAACCTGTTTGAAGAAATAATTGCAGAATATTTCCCTAATCTGGTGAAGAAAAAAGTCACTGAAGTTCCAGAAACACATATAGTTCCAACCAAGTTGAATTCTGAAAGATACACACTTAAGCACATATTAATTAAAATTGCAAAGAATAAAAACAAACAGAATTTTAATGGTAGCAAGTTTGAAACAGAAAGTTACACAAAGAGAACTCCCATTAGACTATCCACTGACTTCTCAGTAGAAACACTTCAGGTCAGAAGAGTATGACATGAAGTAAACAAAAGAATGAAAACTAAGGGACTGAATCCAAGACTACTCTATCCAGCAAAGCTGTCATTCAAAATTGAAGGTGAAATAAAGAGCATCACAGAAAAAAAGCCTAAAATAGTTTATTAACACCAAACAAGCACTGTAAAAATAATAAAGGAACTATTGTAAGTAGAAGAACACAGGCATAAAGAATAAGAATCTACACTAATAAAAGAGAAAGATTCAAATTAACCATCACTCCACTACACTCACCAGCCAATGAGGAGCAAGTATGCAAATTAACCCAACAAAATTGGTGGTGGCCATGGAGCTGGAGCAAGCAGGAGGCTTGGGTTGCCCTCAGCGAGGGAGGAAGCTCAGCTTCCTGCCTTCCCTGGCTTCCATTCAAGGCTACAAAGTTTCCATTATAGAAGATAAAAAAAATCCCAGATACCTGCTTCCAGTCAGCCCTGATCTCTGCTCAAGGAGGTGGGAAAGAAAGAAAGAAAGAAAGAAAGAAAGAAAGAAAGAAAGAAAGAAAGAAAGAAAGAAAGAAAGAAAGAAAGAAAGAAAGAAAGAAAGAAAGAAGAGAAAAAAGAAAGAAAGAAAGAAAGAAAGAAAGAAAGAAAGAAAGAAAGAAAGAAAAGAAAAGAAAAGAAAAGAAAAGAAAAGAAAAG
>PVJN01058546.1:0-12122 GCA_004026805.1 Lasiurus borealis | reverse complement strand
CTTAGTAATTCAAACAGCTCTCCACCCCCCTCCCCCAATATAAATGGTCATGTAACAAAGAAACGAGGCTCTCAGCCTCTGCTCTGTTTTCGGAGTATGTTGTGAGCCCCAGCATGCTGGTCTGAATAAACCCCTTTGTTTTTACATGAGATCGTCTCTTGGTGCTCTGTAAGTGCGGCTTGCGTTCCGGGCTTAACAGGTATATCCCAAAAACTGAATAAAAGGGATTGCAGGGCTGGAGCAAAGCAGAGCCTTTACTCTTGAGCTAGGTTTCCACCTGGGCCCCAATATTCCTAAATTAATATTTTCTAGTCTTTCATTTGTGTTCGGCCTTCTCCAGAGCCTGAACCCTGAACCTGAACCCTGAACCACACGGAACATGGAGAGGGGGGAAAAGACACTCACAGAGACATAGTTCCCAGAGGGAAGTGTTAACTATAATACCATTTTGTAATTAAATAATTTCTATAAGAGGGAAGGAAGTAGTTTAAATTCTCATATATCCAGACTTCCTTTACTTTAAGAAATAGTAAGAAATTAAAGTCAGCAATTCAAAATTGAACCATAGCTCTTGACAACCCTGACCCAAAACAAAACTAGAGCATCTAAAGAGGTATTCACCCAAAGTCTCAGTCCTTAGAGAAGGCCAGTAGCCTATTTGTTTAAAAGACTTGAACCCCTTGCATTTGAATGACACACTTGCCTCCAGGTGGTAGCAGGCAGCCACAGCTGTGCTTATCAGAAAAGCAAATAAGGTAACCCTAGGGTGGTAACTAATCCTAACTGCCCCACAGGAGGGCAAGGCTTTACTGCGGAACACACTAGAGCACTGGATGTCAAACACTCGAGTCACCCAGTTTCAGGCTCTCTGGTAGACAAAAGAAAAATCAGTAACAATTTATACTGATAGCAGGTACATATTTACAATGGCTCATGTACATAGTGCTATTTACAAGGTAAGGAGTCTCCACAGAAGCAAGAGGGAACTGGGCCACAGTTGAAGCTGCCCAGGAGGCTGCCCTAAAACCAGTGGGGCCTGATCTACTCAATCTAGAAAAGCTGAAATCCATAACCAGTCTTTATTCAAGTTATTACAGATTTTACAGTCTACCCAGGAATCAATCCAGAAGCACATCTGAGACGCTCTGCTTGTACCAACTTCTGATCCGATTCATCCCTTCCACCCTGGTGACACTGTTTGGGTAAATAAATTTGCCACCTAAGGACTGACTTCTACCTAAAAAGAACCACCTCCACAGCAGTCAAGGTCAACAGAATCCCAACATGGCTTCATCATACCCGCTTTAAGACAGCCCAAGAGAAACAGAGAGTCTAAGACTTTTCAGACTCTCTAAAGATTACTCCTGGCCCTCATTCTGGGCCCTTATCTTATAATAAGCCCACTAACTTTATTAGGCAGAAAATTAAAATTATAGTTCTCAGGAGTAAATTAACTCCCTTCTTGACAATGACCAAGAGTCAATGATTTGACTGATGTACATAAAACCAGTGGGGAATAAAGCATCCATCTTATATAAAAACTGCTGTTTGAAATTTTAACCTTGCTATTTGGCTTCTGTAAATGTTTGCTTAAATAATAAGGAAAATGAGACTAATCACACTTCAGAGATGCCATTAAAGCTTCCCTGAATAAAATTATCAGTGCTGGTACTAGGCCAGGCCTTTGGTTGAGGTCTCAAGGCCTCAGCAAATAGGGGCCCTTTAAAAACTTGCAAGGGGGTGGGAAACATTCCATATTTGGGAGACAAAGGAAGTAAAAACATATAAATAGGGAAAATTTCTGCATGTTGGGGCCCCGAATTTGAGAAACATTTTCCTCTGGACCTGCATGTAATAAATGTAATTCCAAACTCTGAGCATTGTTTGATTATTCCGGTTCTCTGTAACATATTTAGTTGTCAAAATGCCAGAAAAACTGAACTATGATCTGTGTAAACTCTCCCCACTGCTAGGATAGATTTTAGTATCAAGTTGAAGTTTACTCTTGACCATGGAATTGGTTAATTGGTTTATTAATTAATAATTACATATTCTACCTGGATTCTTTTGAGAGCCACACACATGAAATAAAAAAGCCATTATTTCTTTCTGCCCACTAGACCAAACACTGGCTTATTCATCCTAATATTTATCTCAGCCTCTGGAGATGACTAAATCAACATGCTAGTTTCACATCCTGGGGGTTACATAAGGCTGTCCCTTGGTCAGCACCAGAAATGCTGTGATAGGACTGAGGCGACAGGACACCTGAACCAGATCAGGAAATTCTATAGAAGAGCAGGTGGATGCAGGAGGTGCCTGGAGAGCTGGTGGCTGCTCCTCCCCTCACCACTCAGGCACTGCTTGTGGGCAAGTCAGCAGGACATGTATAAGGTCTGCCTCAGGTGGCCAATGGTCAATGCCTAATGACTAAATCTGAGACAGTGAGTTTGCACCCTTCCAAGAAAACACACCTGACTGAACAAAAGAAGTCACATGCATGGACTCTGGACCATATTTTTTGTTGTTGTTAATTCTTATCCCAAAATATTTTTATTGATTTTTAGAGAGTGTAGAAGGCAGGAGGAGAGACAGAGAAACATTGATGTGTAAGACATACATTGACTGGTTGCTTCTCGCACATGCCCCACCAGAGCAGGGGATCAAGCCTACAACCAAGGTATATGCTCTTGATTGGAATCAAGCCCACAAATTTCAGTATGCAGGCCAAGCCTCTATCCACTGAGCCAAACCAACTAGGGCTGGGCCCTACTTCTTGTTCTTGTCCTGAACTGCAGTAAATTGCCGATAAGGTTGGGGGAGTTGCTTTTAGAAAAATAACTCTGATTAGTATGCAAAAGAAGATTCTATATATTTCACTTGGCACATTTTGTACTCACTAAGCAGATGCACATGTTCCTTCTATTTTAAAACATGTTTTTATTGATTTTAGAGAGAGGGGAAAAGGGAAGGGAGAGCGGGAGAGAAATAGAAACATCCATCGGCTATACCTGACTGGGCATCTACTAGTAGCTTCAACCAGATATGTGCTCTGACCAGGAATCTAACCAGTGACCTCTTGATGCATGGGACGATGCTCAGTCCTCTGAGCACACCAGCCAGGAACATGCTATTTTTATTCTTGGCAGGGGATTATGGATCTTTTGTTCTATTCTATCTTTAATGAGAGTAATAAAAGTTGGATATAACGTGTGTAAGATATACCATGTGCTGAAACTATAATAGTGGAGACATGAATAATTATGTCACTGCAAACAAACTTCACTGTCTGATGGCTATTGGTTATTGATATTTAATGTCATAGCTCTACTAAGATGGATTGGCTTTTTCTCTGTCATTAATGAGGGCAATCTTCTCAGGCAACCACAAAACTGCCACTTCCCCACTGTGACCAGAGTTGGACACTAAAAGCTTTACAGTCCACCATTGGGGACATGTGATAATACATCTGATGAGCAGCACAATTCTATCTCCACTGTTACTTGTGCCTCCTCAGGCTTCCTTTCTGAATGCCTGACACTAGAACGATAGTGGCTCCTTGTAGGACCAAGGTTTCAATGACAGGAATTCCCAGGCAAATGCTTCCAGCCCCACAAACCCACTGCAAAGCTGCCAGAATCATAATGTTAGTTTCTCCTCCTTCGGGGCCCACTGCCCAGCAGGGGATCTAACAAAGCTCTGAGGGGGGAGATGGATCCAGGAAGCACAGCAGAACTTAGAATTCAAACAAGTAAGAAATGAGAATCATAGCACTTACCTTGGCTAGTTATTGAGGAATTAAAGGTAATGCATGTAAAGTACTTAAAATACATGGTAAGCATTCCATATACATTCAATAATCATACAGTAATAATAATAATAATAATCCACCCTCAGAATTATCAGCTCTGACTCTGATTCCTCGGAGGCAACAGCTCATCATCACACTGAGTACAAAGTCAGACTTGGTGAAATGGAGGTCTCATGAGTCCTTCCAATCCCTTCCCTCCCCGCAACAAGTGTACTGGGCCCTGGTAGGGCTGTTTGCGTTTAACCCGCTGGTCCCCTGGGTTTGACTTACACCTTCAGAAGCAAGAGTGCCAAATCCAAGCACAGGCATGAAGTGCCCATCGTTCAGTTTCACAGAATGAGTACATTTGGGGTCCATCACCGTTTACAGTCCTGGCTAAGCTGACTGACTTTCCTTCCTTTTCCTGACTGCAAGCCAAGTGGAAGATGAGGCTCCAGAATCATTTATTTCTACCAACTCCCAGCGAGGCGGGGCTGGGATGGCCGCTGCCCAAATCCTACAAGGAAACCAATTACTTTGTACTTCTTCCAGGTCTGGGCAGGCACACGTCCCAGAAAGAGAGTATAGAACTCTCTCACACACTACAGGAGCTGGGACTGGCTCCCCAGCATTGCTCACCCTGAACTCCTAAATTAAAAAACAACATTCAATTAACAATGACAAATTGTAATCACAGCAGACTTACTCCACAAGACACCCAATAGTCACTAGGCTGGTCATCTCTAAACTCTCATTCTACTAGAGGACCTTAGTTAAGTTCCTCCTCCTTCATTTGGGCAAAAGTACCAGCAAGCCCAGGCCAGTGTTTCTCAATAGTTAGTGTCGGCCCATGCACTGAAGGATTTGATTCCGGTCAAGGACACATACCTGGGTTTCAAGTTTATCCCCAGAGCCTTCTGGGTATGTAGGTGGAGGCAGAAACAACCCATCTATATATCTCTCTCACATTAGTGCTCCTCCCACCCCCATCTCTTACAATCTCTCTAAAAAAATCAATGGAAAAAATGTCCTGGGATCAGGATTAACAACAATTATTAATTGCCATCAACAAAGACTTTATTCAGAATTTCTTGAAATTAGCTCAATGCTTGGTCTCCAGCTCACATGTAACAAAAGGTCTTACATTGCAAAATTCTTTAGGAACCCCAGCCCCTAATTTTATTATCTTTTGCCCTGTAACAAAACCTCACTCCACCTTCAGATTCTCTGTGTCTTTTTCTTTTAGTCTTTTTGGCAAGAAAATAATTGTCTGACATCCAGGATAAATTTCTATAAACAAACTGGCCTTTGTTTCAGCTTTGCCTCCTCCTGGAACAGCCTACTCAAGCAATTCCTTGTTCCCATCAGTTCTATGGCCCTGACTTATCCTAAAAGCATGTGCTCTGCCCCTGGGATTATGATATCCTGGAGGGGTAATCACTCTCTCCCAAGTGTCCACACATTGTTATAGTGTTTATTAATACCATTCAGAAAAGTCCATTAGTGAAATTACACTCTCAATAAGAAACTTCTGCTAGATAAAACACCTAAGCAAGGGCATCCTGAGTGTTGCTGTGCTTAATGCTACCATTCCATCATACTTCCCCTATGCTGTGTTTATTTATGCAGTGGTGTTTTGCAACTAGCCATAGGATATAACATTGTAATGTATCTTGTTTCAACCCATCCCTCTGGCTGGTCAAAGTCAGAATTCCACCAGATTCTAGTATTCCATGTATTCAGTATTTATCAAAACTATACATTTGATGTGTGTACTTTCTATATTTTCATTGTAAAATTAGGATACGTTCTATGTTAGGTCACAAGAAAATGCTCTCTATTGATGTTACTAGCCTTGAGAACACCATTCAACAGGTTATCAATTAGCCTAATCCCTCCCCCTTGCATTATTTACCTGTATTTTGCACTAAACGCCTTGTTGAAGTGCAGAGACATTGTTTCTTCTTACTTCCTGATTCAGCAGCCCAGTAACTTATGTGTCAATTTCTTCCTTAGTAAAGTCCTTTCAGTCTCCTAAGCTCTCTATTTCTCTGCTAAAAAGTTCTCATAAAACTTGCATTTAAACATCATCTTAAAACATTTTAGAGATTGATATCACTCCTGACAGTATGGTTTGAATAATCCATCTTCCCTTTGCAAACAAAAAGATAATACCTCTCCTATTTTCTAAGATTTCTCAAAGGCTAATAACCCTATTGCTTCTCAGCTTGTATAGTTGGTTAAAATGTTAGAAAGACCTACATGGTAAGAATTTGGGGGTAGCTTTTAGACACCAGTCAGCAAGTAACTGAGGCCTTCATGCCAACATCCCCCATGGAACTGAATTCTGTCCATCACCATTTTGGAAGCAGACTCTTCCCCAGCTGAGTCTTCAGATGTGACCCCAGCTTTGGTTGACACCTTGGCTGCAGCCCATTGAGGAATCTCAGTCGAGGATCCAGCTTAGCTGTGCCATGCTACATCACAAATTATTACAAAATTAACAACTTGAAACTAATACAGGGAGACAGGTTAAATGGTAGTAATAATTTAGCATAAGAAGAGAGGACATAAAGATTCCTAGGAGACCATGTGGTAAAAGGCAGGTAGCCCATCCCAAGTGTGTTAGAGATGCTTTTACAATGGCCTTTATATGGCTTTATAATGATGTCAGAATATTCAATAATTGTATGAAAGTGTATTTCATTAAAATAGATATTTAATTGGATAGCTATAATGTGCAAGACACAGTTATAGGCATTATGAAAAAAAAGACAAAATAATCTTTGCCTTTGTGGAGATGACATTTCATTAGTAAGACAATAAACTAACTAATATAGAAAATGAAGATCATGTTGTGTGATGAGAAACACTGGTTGAGAGAAGTAACTAGTGCAGATCTTTGCTAAGTATGAAGCGAGGGCATTGATATTTCTTCAATTGTATAACAGACTCCTAACCTTCCTCCTCCTCTGAGAACATACCATTTCTCATTTTTCTGGATGTTGGTGCACTTTTTCTCCCCATTACTTACTCCTTCTTCGATTTCCCATGAAAACCAGGACAGAATAATAACTGCTAACGACAGTATGCAAGTCCTTAAGGGACCAAGTAAGTCTCCCCCCCCCCCTCCCCGAGTGAATCCCATTGTCAGCATTATCTTGTTAGCTGTACCTAGAGAGATGCTTGCTGAGTTTTCTCTCAGGGCCCAGCAACTAGGACGATAGAATGAGAGATTTTTTTCTTTTCCATGCTGAGTCAGTTACCTCACAAGAGTAACAGGTGTCCCAGCCCTTCAGTCTCAAATACCATCTGAGAAAAGACAGGATTATTTTCAAGAAATTTTCTGAAAGGGAAGAACAATAATTGAAAGAAAAGCTAAGAAGAATTGGATGTAATTCAAGTTATTCTAAAAGGAGATTTAACTAAAGAGAGGACAAAGTTCAATTAGTTCTCTGAAGCAAAGAGTGACTCAGAGTAATGAGAAAAGATATGAATGTACCTTTTATGGGAATAAAATATCACACAGAGACAAAATCCTGCCTGTACAGTTTGGAATTCATTGTGAAACAATAAAAAGTAACTTTTACGGATAGACTCAGAACCCATTTCAACTTGACCCCACCACCCATATGAACAGAACAGACAGAAAGGTGGCCTTCATGCTGTTAACATGACCCCTGAAGAATCTGGTTAAGTCCATGTATGTCCCTTCTCACTGGTCCACAGGGGCAGAGTCATCCTCAGCACCCTGTTTCTGTTCTGTGGCAGCTGCTCTCTGCCCTCACTCTCTGGCCAGGCTCCACAACAGCCAAGGCCTCTTGCTGCCTCTCCCAGGTCTTCCATTGCAAGCAGAGGCTACAGCTCAACATGGGGTCTCTTTATGCACACTCCCTGCTGCTGGAATGTGGTGATAAGGCCCTCACCAAGTTGTCAGCTAGGAGACCATGTGAGTCATGCAAAACTTGAACCCCCAGCTAAGGATCCCCCAGAGCTGCATGGGACTCCATCCTTGCTCCCACTTGATCTCAGTTCCACGGTCACCTCCTCATAAAGGTCTTCTCTGCTGGATCACTCTACTCAAAGTAGCACCTCTTCATCTCATACCTGTTTTAATTTCTTAAGCACAATTGCCACTGTCTGAGATCTTATCTACTCATTTATATTTTTAAGCACATTGTATCATCCAAGACTAACCTCTGCACCCAGAGAGGCTCCCAGCACGTAGGTGGTGCTCGATAAATATTTGTAGAATGAATGTGGTTGACCTCTGAGCATAGTCACATTGGCTAGTGTGCCTGGCCAGGGGCACAGCTAAGATCTGATGAACCTACGGGGGGGTAGGGAGGGAGAGAGTTTAGAGGTGGCACTGGCAAAGGATTAAAGAAAAGACAGACAAAGAGAATAAGCTGGGTGTAGGTGGATCTCCTGTGCCTGGCTAAGACCACAGAGAGGGATCTGAGGGCAAGCTGAGCCTTTATTTTATAGCCAGAGGTAAACAAGGTAGTGGTCACCATAGTTACAATGTTCTTGTTTCACTTTTGTCAGCACTTGCTGCACCTCCCAGATAGGATCTAGGGACTGTCATAAGGTCAAGCTTAATTATGCTAAGAAGGTTGTGCCATCAGCTGGGACTTATTTGTGGCTTTGCCAATAGGTCAGTAGGAGGCTTAACCCTATAGCCGCTCCCTAAGGCTAGTTTTGTTAATCTCAGTTCTGAGATTCTGTGAACTCCAAACTATTTCTAAATTCTTATTAAAACTTGCATCTTACACTTGCTCATCTCTGGGGAACTGACAGGCCCATCACACACAGGAACAGAGTAATAGCCATTTTCATCCCTCCCCTCAAGGCCCTATTGATTACAGCAGTGACAGTTTTCAGCAGGTACAGCCGAGCCCCACTGAGTGACATATCTAATCACAAAGAAAGCAGCAGCATAGCAGGCAGGTGTGACAAGTCCACAGGGAGGCAACATCCCTAAGGAGATTTCAAGATTACAGGAGACACTTTGAGGGCACAGCTCCAACCATGAGTCAGATAGGAAAGAAAGAAAGCATGCTATTTACTAGTAAATGGGGGGAAATGCAATGTGGGGAACTGGTATTCAAATTGTGGGAGCATCTGGGAAGCCAACCAAGGAATGATTGACCCACCCAGAGGTTTGCAGAAACAGGCAGCCATTGCTTGCTGCTCATGTAGCTGAGACAAAGGAAGGACAGGACAGTTTCAGTCCAGAGCTTGTGGGGCATCCCTGGCAGGGGCTGCAGGCATGGTGGGCCCTCTGGGTGAGAGAAGTACTGACAAACTAGAAGCTGCTGTTGCCTTCCTCAAAAAAGGAGGGAAAAACACCCAACACCTCCCTCCATTTCTAATCCTCCCCTCAGTTCCTCCCAATTTCCAAATCCAGTTGGCAACCAGCAGACAGGGAAGCCATGACACAGTTTACAGAGGGAAGCCCTCCCAGTTTCGACCTCAGAGAAGGGTTAAAAAAGGTCTGAGGACCAGCAGTATTATTGGTCAACCCAGCTGCTCCTGGCCCAGTGTCCTAAATTGGCATTGCTGAATATAGCCTTCTTTTGTATTCTCTGCAGATGGGGCCAGAACTTTGGATTTCTTAAGTGTAAAGGTGTGAACTGAGTGAGGTAACTAGAGTATGTTAAAACTTGCTCCTGGGGAACTGCCAACCTTCTTTATCATTCACAAAAGTCAGGTAACATTTGTCAAAAGTGGGATTAGCCGAGGTGGGGCTACAATCACATGTCCTAACAAGATTCAGTTCAGCAAATATTTGCTGAATGTTTCTTACATGCAAACACTGCTTCTATTTTTATTTTATTTTATTTTTTTAGGTCACGCATGTAGGAACAAGTTGGGAAATCTGGTTCTTCTGAGAAGCAGGGAGGGAAAACCAAGCAGAACACATCAGTCTCATTGAGTTAAGCAGATTGGAATCATAGCACCTGAAGGCTAAGAAAGCTGGATATTGTATGGCAGGTCCCAAGAAGCAAGAGCTACTAGTAACAGAATCCCAGTAATGTGCATACGAGTCCTCTTAACTATGTGACTAAATACTTGTTCTGAGGCGACTTCCACAACCAGTTGCAAATTGACCACGGAGGCTGCTAAGTTGGTAATAAGCAAACAAGGATTTATTGAGCTGGCCAGCCAGCGACAGCCGCAAGGGCACCACATGCAGGTGGAGTCGACACATTCAGGACTGCGCTGTCTCAGAGGTATGCAGGCGCTTTTAAAGATCCAAACCACATTTTTTTCCTTGTTCTAAAATCCGCAAACAGCCGCGGAGGGGGTCGGTGGGTTTCAGTGGGTCGCAATGGTTCCTGTTGACTGCTCCTTATCTCCCAACCACCCCCTGCTAAACATTGGAATGTGCACCTGTCTTGTGAAAGCAAATTGTAAAACTGAGCAAAGTTAATCATCTCTAAAGGTCTTCTTCAGTCTCAACTCCTGGAGCCACTAAGTCAACAGGAATCAATCTCTTATGGTTCTGGTCCTCAGTCACAGGAGAATAAACTTTGTGATGTGGGATGGATGTATGTGAGCTTCCAGGTCAAACAGCAGTTTTTACCTGAGATGAATGCTCTTAAGGTCCTATTTCAATACTGAAATGTGAAACTCCACAATGCCACATAAATAAGATGAGGGAGCTTTTAGTTGAACAGTTCCCAGAGATGACATAGAGCTAAGACATGTTTGAGTTCTAACCAGCCAGTGAAGAATCTTTGTGGAGCACCCATGGTATTCAGTACAAGCCCTAGAAGATTAATATTTTAAAATCTAGAGAATCACACACAGAAAAAGATTAAAAGATGTAAGCTAATAAGACAGTAATATATACACAACTAATTGAGTATTAATACAAAGAAAACAGAGAAAGAGAAAAAAATAAAGAGCAGATGAGAAAAATAGAAAACAAAGAGCAAAATGGTGGATTTAAGCCCAAGCATGTTAATTACATTAGATGTGAATAGTTTAAACAGTCTATTTAAAGACAGAGCCATGTTTATTGAGTATATTCCTACGCACTGAAAGGTCGCCAGTTCAATTCCAGGTCAGAGCACATGCTCAAGTTGCAGGCTCAGTCCCCAGACAAGGTGCATTTGGGAGGCAGCCAATCAATGTTTCTCTCTCCCTCCCTTTCCTTCCTCTTTCTTTACAAAAAAATTCAATAATATCAAACCAAAGGGCAGAGATAGAATGGATAAAAGCAAAATCTTTTTTTATATGATACCTAGAAAAAACAGACAGATAACACAGTTCTATTCATAGATGTCATGTTCTAATAGAGTAAGTTCCATAAACAAATTTTAAAAAACTATGCTTTTTACTTATTTTTAGAGAGGAAGGTAAAGGAAATGAGAGATAGAAACTGCTAAGAGAGAGAAGCGTCATCCATCAGCTGCCTCCTGAATGCCTCCTACTAGAGATTGAGGCTGCAACCCAGATATGTGCCCTGACTGGGATTCCAACCAGTGACCTCCGGCTTCATGGGTTGATGCTCAAACACTGAGTCACACTAACTGAGCCCCAAAACAATGTTTAAATTAATAAAACTAATGTGTGAGTTTAATATGAACACAGAATACAAAATCAATCTTTAAAATGTCAATGGTATTTTTATATACTAGCAATAAAACAATCAGAAATTGAATTTAAAAATAAATCCTTTATTATTGTATTAAGAATAAAATATCGCCTGGCTGGCATGGCTCAGTGGTTGAGCATCAACAGGGCATATGCCTAGGTAACAGGGTTCGTCCCTGCTGTGGAACATGCAAGAGGTAGCTTATAGATTATTCTCTCTCATAATTGTTATTTCTCTCTCTCCTTCCCTTCCTTTCTGAAGTCGATAAAAATAGATTTAAAAAGAAAAGAAAAATATAAAACTAAAAAAAGAAACAAAATATTTAGGGACAAATCTAAACATATGTGTAAGTATTGATGAGTATTGACAAGATAAATTAGTAATACCTAAGTAAATGATGAGATAGTTTGTGTTCATAGATCAGAAGACTCAATATTGCTAAGGCATCAGTTCTCCCAAAAAGTTTCTCTAGATTTCGAGTAATTCTGCTAAAAATCCTAGCATCTTTTTTTTTTAAATAAATAGAAAAACTGGTTCTAAAATTTATATGGACAAGCAAAGTAGTTGGAATAGCGAAAACAATATTGAAAAAGAGCCAATTTGAGAATTCAAACACCTTACTTCAAGACTTACTAAAAAGGTATAGTAATTAAGACAGTGCAATAGAATGAAAAAATAGACATATAGACCAAATGAGCAGAATTTGTGTATTGTATTAATACACAA
>PVJN01058545.1:0-12122 GCA_004026805.1 Lasiurus borealis | reverse complement strand
ATTCAACTATTTCTGCAGTGGGTGCAATATGCTCTCTTGCCAGTGTCCTGATTTTTCTTATACTTTACAGTGTATTTATCACATGTTAAGAAAGGTGTCTAGCCAAGGACTCCAAGTTAATTCTAAAATAATATGGGAGCTGTTAACCAGTGCTGTGCATCTGTATAATAATGGATGCATGGCTTTTCTCCATGTACCACAAACACACAGAAATGCCTCCTGGCTTATTGTCGGGCTACTTTTGAGGCAGAAAGTCATTGCCCATTTGACAGTTCATCTGGTTGTCTGAAGAAAGTTCTTAATGATTATTTTTTCTCCCAAACTTTTGTAATTGGCAATTATTAAAATATGAAAACAATATCCTAATCATTTATACTTTCCTTTGGAATTCTTTTGAACTTTTTTGAAAAATTCAGGAGGTTTTGGTTTTTGTTTTCCTATGTGCATAATTTTCTTCCCCTCGAGTAACTTAGGTTTTCAAAGCTGGATCTTGCAGAAAATATGGGGGTTGGAGAAATAAACCATTGTCATATTTCTACTCTCCTAATACAATTCCTATCTTCCTTATTTTCTTGTACTTTTTAGTAAAACAAACACTGCTCTGCACTAACCATGGTCCCACGTGGTGGTGGCGATGGTGTAGAAATGCAATATGCTGCCTCCAGAAGCAAAATGTTCCCAGCTGGCCTTTACCTTCCCTCCCTCTTCAAGTCCTTGGAACAAGTCATGTAATCTTTCAGTGCCTCCCCATTTTTAGTATGGGACTAATTAGAGTACTAACTTCATTGACTTTTTTTTACGGACTAAATGATAATGTATATTGCACGGTAAACTTCCAATAATTGATAGTCTCCATTGCTTATAATTCCACCCCCCCATATTCAAGAGTGTGTCCTTAAGCTAAATTTCTGCAGGAAGCATTTTCTGTTAAAGAATATGGATATGTTTGCAGCTGCTGATATATATTGCCAAGTTACTTTCTTCCAAAATGGTCTAGCAGATTTATAATACAACCAGCAAGTGTGAAAGTTGCACTGCATCTAATCAGCTTTGAATATTACTCCCCAAAATGATATTTGTTTATTCAGCAATCAATCTTTGTTGCCCTGTTGCTGTTTTAATTGGTATTGTTTCTGATTCTAGACCTTCTTGTTGGAATTCTATTTACTTTCCCATTTATCTGCAGGCGTCTCAGTTGTTTTTGCTCATTAGTTTGTGTGGCCTGTTAATAAAATATTAGCCATTTGCTAAAAGTATTTTTCACCAGGGACCTTTTTATTTTGGCTATGATATTTATTTTAATTTACAAGTGATTTAAAATTTTATGTTGTCTAATATGTCAGTTTTTACTCCTTCAGATTTTAAATAAGATTCGTTGTTTCTTCCAGAGCTATGATGAGTATTTGACTTCATTTCCTTTTAGTTTTTCTTGATTGGTGTTTTTCACAGTGTGAACTTTGGATCACCTGAATCAGAGCAGTGTTTACTGAAGTACAGAATCTGGGTATCGCCCAGATTCGCTGAATCAGCCTTTGTGATGGAGCCCAGTAGCCTGCATGTTAAACCAGCCTTCCAGATAGTCTTCATGCCTATCAACATTTGAGAATTCCTCTAGTATGGTTATATTTTTAGAGGTTTCTGTTAGACACAACCCTTGTATCCTCCTCCCTCCATCATAGCACTGAAGCCACAAAGTTTGAAACCTTGGAGGTCTTTTGTACCTTTCTCTTACCTTCCATATCAAGAGTGGCATTAAGTCCTATTGGTTCATTCTCCCAAATTTCTATTATATGCACCATTTCATGTTTCACTTATATGCTTATCATCCTAAAACAGAGTTTCGCTGTTTTATGTGAGTATTTCTTTAACTTTTTAATTCTTGTCATTCTTTGCTGCAGATCAATTTTCCTAAAACACTGTCCTCATCTTCATTCTTGGGTTCAAATATATTGAAGTGGGTCTGTGTTGTCTCCTAAATCATGGACAATAACTCTTGAGACCAATAATCTTCAACCCTGTGTTAGTGTCCTGTAACTGCTGTAATAAATAATCACAGACTTTGCTTTAAGACATACATTTATTATCTTACTCTAAGTGTGTCAGCAGGGCTACATTCCTTCTGAAAGCTCTAGGAGAGAATCAGTGTCCTTGCCTTTCCAGCGTCTAGAGGCTGCCCGTATTCCTTTGCTCGTGGCCCCTTCTCTATTTTCAAAGCCAGTAGTATCATCACTCCAACTTCTGCTTCCATCATCACATTTCCACTCTCTGTCTTTGACATTTCTGCCTCCTATTGAGATTACATTGGACCCACCTGAGTATCCAGGATAATCTTCCCATGTGAAGATGCTTAATATAATCACATCTACAAAGTGCCTTTTGCCAGGAAGGTAATGCATCCACAGGATCCAAGGTTTAAGACATAAACATCTTTAAGGGGGATCATTCTTTTATTTACCACAAACCCCTTGGCCAGCCTTACTTCTCTCTGCGTCACCTATGAAACATCAATGGCCTTTATGTGAACATAACCGTTTCCTGTCATTGCCATGCTGGATGTCCTTCCTTTTTTGTTCACATGTATTCACACCAAACTAAAACTTGTCGGGTTCTCCTTCTTCCCTGTGAGTTTCTTTTATTCCCTAGTGTCTTTGTCCGTAGACTTCTTTCCATTTAGAATAAAGATTTCTACTTAAATTAAAAACTTATCAGAGATGATTAAAACTTAGTTGTCCCAAAGTTTTTCTAGCTAGAAGATACATTTCTTTAAAGGTAGGGCTGGTGTGACTCAAGTTGGTTCAGGTGTCATCCTGTTCATCAAAAGGTTGTGGGTTCAATTCCTGGTCAGGGCCATACCAAGTTGCCCGTTGCATTCCTGGTTGGGGGGAGTATGGAAGGTAACTGATTGATGTTTCTCTCTCACTTCGATGTTGTGTTTTTTCTCTCTCTCTCTCTCTCTCCTTTTCTCCTTTCCTTTCTCCCTCCCTCCCCCTCCCTCCCTTCCTCTCTCTAAGACCAAGAAAAATAAATAAATAATAAAATAAAATAATTAAAATAAATAAATGAAATAAAAGTAGGACCCATGTCTTATCTTTTGTATCTTCCTCACCACCTATTAGTGTTGGGCACCTATTACGCATTAAGTATTTGGCAAATGGATATTGGAGAACATCACCACATATTTATGACTTACGGGAGGAAAGCTTTATTGACAAGAACAATTTTTATTATGGGAGTTTAGTTCACTATAACTTTAATTCCAGGGTATACCTGTGCTTCCTTTGTAGCTCTGCTAGTTAAGATGGGAAGACACCACCACCACACTAAAACCAAAATACACCCCCCTTATCCTAGTCTTCTCATTCATGTTTAGCATCGTATTCTTAAAAAGAAAAAGTTATAGGGTGCTCTCCCTATAGCCCAGCCTGGTTGTGAGGACAGCATGAGCCTTAACCTGGTGGTGCTTTTTCCATGTCCCACAACTCCTATTTTGCATCCTTTCAGGGGCTTCCTGTCATTTGCAGCCCACCCTTTTATTCACAGGGGCTTCAGGGAAATACGTTGCTGGTTCGCTCCTAGACTAACTCCTTTCATTCCTGTTATTGTCTGCCTTTGGCTCAAGTAAAATATTGCATCCTCATATTTCATTTAACAGAGGACATATTTCCAAGAATCAAAAACTGCCATGTGGGCTTAAACCAGAACACAGCATGGTGTGTAGTATCTCTAAAGAGAACCTTGAGGTTATAGAGGTGACAATATGGAGTAAAAGACTGACGTTTACATCAAATGTCCCTCATTCTTTCTTTAACTTTATTTTTCATTTCATGTTCTTCTTTATATGCTTGGGGAAACTATTTCTGCTCCAGTCAGTGCATATGTGGCAGGTCTGCGCAGAGCAAGTTCTGTGGAAACTTCTAACACTGCAAAAGGGAAAGGGGTGGTCACGCCAGGCAAAGGGGACTGTGCTTGTGGTATCATGGGATCTGCTGGCCATCGAGGGGGGGGGGTGGATCAGGAAGGCCGTCTGCTGGACGCAGCGTGGCCAGGACAGTTCATCATCGCAAGGAGTGGCAGGAGTTATTTATCTTGTAAGCAGCTGAGCCCTACTGGAAACAGATCGTCTCAGGTTTGTCTCTCCTCATCTAGAGCAATTCATTACTCAACTGCAAATGCTGTCACAGCCCCCAGCAGCTGTGATGATTGGCTTTCTCAGTATTCCTGACATAAAGAAAAAGAAAACATGTTTTCAGTGCTCTATCTTCACGATCTAAAAAAAAAAAGAAGAGAGACAGATAATGGAGTTGATTTTCTCTTCTGTACTTAAAGAAATATTGCGCTTCATGAGTTAAAAGGACTTTATGTTTACATTGAAACCCACTAAGCTGATTTCTACAGAATAACTTAGCATTTTTCTTCTCTTGTTTTTATTTGATAAATACCTCAAATATTGTAGAGACATGGTATGCATTCTCTGACAAGCAGATTCCTTTCCTTCTCCTCTCTCTCTCTCTCTCTCTCTCTCTCTCTCTCTCTCTCTCTCTCTCTCTCTCTCTGCTCAATATTGGAACAGTCTCCATCGATACATGGCATGTATTTGCCATTTAACAAAATAAAACTTGCCTTTGACTCCATGCTTCCCTCTCTTGTTCACCCCCTTGCTGTCCTCTCTTAGTATCATTTCTTGAAAGAGGGGCCTCTCCTCCGCGTCCTACTCTTTTTACCCAATGTTTTTTGACTTTCCAGCATCAGCCACACAGTCTGATCATGCCCCTTCCAGGAACATTATCCTGACTCAGTGTATTGTTCCATTTCCCCCCCACTCTCACCACATGCCCTGCTCCCCTCCCCGCCCCTCAGAGTTGGATGTCTCCTGCTCATGTGGAATTTGATTTGGCTGCCAGTGACTCTAGAGACAAAATAATGGTGACATTTATTTTTCTCTTATATAATGTCTGGGGCTGGTGTAGCTACACGATCCTCAGGAACCCAGGCTCTTGTGGCTTTGCCATTCTCAATAGGAGGTGTCCACCTCATGGTTGAAGGTGACTCCAGGTCTAGCCATTACATGGGCAGTTCAGCCAGTTGGAAGAAGGAGAGTCCTTCCTTTTAAGACCATTTCCTGAAGGCTACAATACATGTCTGTTTACCTGTCTTTGACCAGAATTCAGTCAGAGAGATATACCTAGCTTCAAGGGAGATTAGAAAATGTGTTCTTTATTCTGGGTTGAGCTCTGTTCTGTAGAAGAGAGGGGCAGTGGTTTGGGAGAGAGAACTAGTATTCTCTGCCACTTAACCAAACCCGACATCCTGCCACCAATAGGCAGGTCACCTGAAATATGAATGTCAAGTGCAGTCAAAACCTTAAAACAGTGAAGGTCATGGAGCCATTCTGATCACCTCTGCTTTCCACATCTTCCCGAAGCCTTCTCCTTCTCCCACCCAAAGCCAGGAGCTTCTGATGGGTCTCCACGCTTTGACTCCAGCCCCCTCATAGTCCATCTTGCTGGTAAAATCTCGCATGATCTCTTAAAGTAAAAATTGCAGCAGGTCATTTCCTTTTTCAAGAAATTCCATTTGCTTCCCATTTAAAATGATATGCAAACTCCCGCCTTGGCCTCCAAGGCCCTACAGGGTCTGAGGCTGCCCCTTTCTGAACTGTCTCCTCCTTTCTGTGTGTTGGTCCTCCCTTCCCTTTGCTCTGTCTTGGCCATACATTCCTTCTCCAGCTCCTTACCTGGCTCCTTCACAGCATGAATCAGGTCACCGACATTCCCATCTCACACAGGCCTTTCCAAGCTGCCTCCAACACAAACACCCTGCTGTTCCTCTCTGTCCTCACCCTGTTTTATAACTTTTTTATTTCTTATTGTCTGTTTTCTAGTATGTAAGCCCCATTAAGTCAGGAGTGTCTCTAGCACTGGAATAACACCTGAAAGTGGAGTGTCTTCTATTGCATGATCTTCAAGGAATCTTTGCTTTCCTTGGGAATTATTATTATTTTTAAATGTTTTTAATATATTTTTAAATTTATTTAGAAAGGAAGAAAATAGGAGAGAGAGAAACATCAATGATGAGAATTATTGATTGACTACCTCCTGCCTGCCCCCTAGTGGGGATCAAGCCCGCAACCCGGGTATGTGCCCTTGACTGGAATCGAATCCAGGATCCAGGATCCTTCTGTCTGCTGGCTGATGCTCTATCCACTGAACCAAACCAGCTAGGGCTATTTTTAAATGTTTTTATTGATTTTTTAGAGAGAGAAGAAGGAAGAGGGATAGAGAAATAGAAACATCTGTGAGAGAGAAACATCATCGATCAGCTCCCTCCTGCATGCCCCCTACTGGGGATTGAGCCCACAACCCAAACATGTTCCCTGTCCAGGAATTGAACCTAACACCTCATGGTTCAACAGCTGAGCCACACCAGCCAGATGCTAGGAATTTTTTTTTAATATATTTTATTGATTTTTCACAGAGAGGAAGGGAGAGGGATAGAAAGTCAGAAACATCGAAGAGAGAGAGACATCTATCAGCCGCCTCCTGCACACCCCCTACTGGAGTTGTGCCCGCAAGCAAGGTACATGCCTCCAACCGGAATCAAACCTGGGACCCTTGAGTCCGCAGGCCAACGCTCTATCCATTGAGCCAAACCGGTCTCAGTGGAATTTTTTTTTAATAGACAAAAGAATAATGTATTTTATCCTAAAATTTATCTATTCTCTCTATACTATCTACTCATGAGATCACCTGTTTTCTGGAGACTCCTCTCTCCAAGCCCTCTGCTCCAAATAGATTGGTGGTTCTCTAGGCTGCTCTGCTCAGCTGTCCTCGGAGTTCTGTTCCCCAGGCTGATGGGGCAGAGCTCTAAGACCAAATCCCATTTTTCCTCTTTCTTGCATTTATCCTCAGTTTTCCAGAATTACATGTTCAACTTTATGTAAAAGGAGACATGAAAGGTAAATTTTTCGAGTCCTTGAGTGTCAGAAAATGCATATGGTCTCTCACACTTGATTAATGGTGTGGCTGGTTCCAGAAATCCATTTTCAAATTAGATCTTTGAAGCATTCATTGTCTAGAATTCACTGCAACTGATGAGAAGTCAGTTGCCAATGCAGTTCTGCTTTCTTTGTTTACTACCTGATCTTTTTCTGTTAGTAAGTGTGGGTCTGTTTTTGTGTATTATGCTTGCACTCAATGGATTCTTCATCTGCAGGCATACATAAATCATAAAAAATTTTATTCTTTGAGGATTTTTTTCTTATTCTAATGGGAGGCTTATTAATTTTATATGAAGTTTCCTAGATTAATTCCTATATGTGTTTTATCTTTTTACCTGCTTTTTCTCTCATTTTGTTAATGCTATAATACTTTGAGAGACTTTTATATTCTACCTCTTTTCATTTTTTAAAAATTTCTCTACTAGAGGCCCAGTGCATGAATTCATGCATGGGTGGGGTCCTGCCTACCCACCCCAATGGGGCCCCATCAGGCCAGGCTGTGGGGGGAGGGGTTGCATGTAGATGGCCAGCCAGCCCTGCCCTGATTGGGGCGTTGGGGGCTGAGTGGGGGCCAGGCCAGCTGTTGGGAGGGGAGGGGGGGCTATCGGGGTCCAGATCAGGCTGATTGACTGCTGCAGTGCGCATCATAACCACTGGTCATTCTGGTCGTTTTGCTGTTCTGGTTGCTGGACTCTTATATATAGAGATTATGGTTTTTAATTCCCAGTACCTCTTTCTTATTCTCTGAATTATTCTTTTTCATAGCAACCTGTTCTTGTTTCAGAGAAGCAATATTTCCTTATACCCCTGAAGATACTAGTCAAATTTTTAAAGATCTCTTCTGCTGTTTGATTTATATAGTTTTCTTTAGGATTAGTTGTCCCATTTGTTTTTCTTGTCTTTTCTCTTTCATAGTACTGCTTTGTGATGAAAGTTTTCCCAGAGAACCCTTCCAATGAGACTATTTGTCATTGGTTCCTCTG
The DNA here is from genome assembly GCA_004026805.1 of Lasiurus borealis. Taxonomy (NCBI): domain Eukaryota; kingdom Metazoa; phylum Chordata; class Mammalia; order Chiroptera; family Vespertilionidae; genus Lasiurus; species Lasiurus borealis. Next base: position 4,142 of record PVJN01058545.1, on the reverse strand, counting down.
TTTTGGGTGTGTAAGTCTGGTCCTTCTCTAGGGTGTGTCTGCTAAAGGACCTCATCATCGAGAATGAGGAGGGAGAGCCAGCTATTAGGCTGGGGACCCATGAAAACCACTATGTCTAGAATGAACCCTCATTCAGCCCAAACACTTCATTTATTTTGTTTAGGGACATTGACCCTTTTTTAACAGGGTGTATTGTGTGTGCCAGGGATAAAACTTGGCTGCTAGTCATTCTTCCATGGTGGGTAGGGTAGAGTGCCCTTTGACACAGGCTATGGCATGGTCTAATCCCTCTTCTCATGCCAGTCTTGAGCACAGAGCCTCTCAGGGCTGCTAAGAAGATTGGAGTCCACACCCATTGTCATCCTTTTCCTGAAGGGGTCTGGGCTGGGCCTTCATCTGCTCTGTTTTCTTTTGTGGCATGCTCTTGCTTTCTGTTTTTTAGAAAACTGTTCACCTCTCACAAGGTGATGATATCTTTCTCCCTGCCCTTTTCTATTCATTGTTCTGTGCCCTATTCCCTTTGGCTTTCTTCTTTTTCTTTTTTTAATGCCTACCAGGATGAAATCCAGGTACATAAAACAAAAATCCCAAATACCAATAACCTTAAAAAAGAAGGTGGGAAGGGGTTTATTTTTTCCTTTTATATATATAAAAAAATACAACAAATTTGGAAGTGAGCCAGCAGGGGCTATGTGGCAACTCCAGAAGGATGCCAGGCACACTGGCTGCCTCTTTCTTTCTGCTCAATCATCTGGAACATCTGGCTTCCATCCTCAGAGTTGCCTCATGGTGGCAGATGGTCGTGGCAGCTCCAGCCATCACAGTCACATTTTATTAGGCAGGAAGCAGGAGAAAGGGGGTTAGGGTAGAAAGTGTAAGCCAGCTGACTTTGCTTCATGTTTGAAGAGTTTTTATAGAAGCCCTCCTCAGTGACTTCTGATTAACTTTGGCTTCCACTCTCTGCAAGGAAACTTGGAAATTTTAGCTTCTTATCTAAATTTAGAAGACTACATTATTATTCTCAATAATGTGGCTCTATTGGTGAGGAGTATAAGAAGAACAGATCTGGGATTTCAGCTTGCACTTTCGCACTATCATTTTAATAGCATGTCAGGTATGGAGGGAGGAGGCAAACACGCTCAGCACTAGAGAAACTGATTTCCGAATATCCCAAGGCCCCCTTCTTTTGCATCATGTGCAACAAATTTTAGCCTAGAATCATTAATGGTGAATGTATACTGAGTGGCCAGATTATTATGATCTCTGAAGGCATAATAATCTAGCTACTCAGTGTATAGCCTATATAATAAAAGGCTAATATGCAAATTGTCCCCTTGACCAGGAGTTCAACCAGCAGGCAGGCTGGCCCATGTCCCCTACCCTTGGCCAGGCTGGCCGGACCCATACATGAATTCATACACACACTAGTGGCCCAGTGCACAAAATTTGTGCACAGGGGCGGGGTTCCCTCAGCCCAGCCTTCACCCTCTCCAATCAGGGACCCCTTGGGGGATGTCTGACCACCAGTTTAGGCCTGACCCCAGGGATTGGGCCTAAACCGGCAGTTGGACATCCTTCTCGCAGTCTGGTACTGTTGGCTCCTAACCGCTCACTTGCCTGCCTGCCTGATTACCCCTAACACCTCTGCTTACCTGTCTAATCGCTCCTAACCTCTATGCCTGCCAGACTGGTTATCCCCATCTGCCCCCCTGCTGGCCTGTTCAACCAACTTCCCCCTATTGCTAGCCTAGTTGTCCCTTACTGCCTCCCCCCCACCAGCCTGGTCACCCCATGCAGTCTGTGTTCAGTCATTCATCTGGTTGTTTTGGTCATGATGGTCCCTGGCTTTTTATATATTAGGATACACACACATACACACGTAACACACACACACACACACACATACACACTGAGTGGCCAGATTATTATGTGTTCAGAGATCATAATAATCTGGCCACTCAGTGTATGGTAATATATGGGAAGAATTTTATATTACAGTATTAGCTTCTGGGATTTAACTGCATTTTCTTAGAGATTATTAAGCTGTTTTTTTTGCATGTGTAGTAAAGGAGCAATCTCAGTAGGTTTTCCAAGTTCTTAAGTAGAATATTAAAATTCATTTCATTTTGGGGCAGAGTATTAGTTTCCTATTGCTGCTGTAACATGTTAACACAACTTTAGTGGCTTAAGCAACATAAATTTGTAGTCTTATAATTCTCGAGGCCACAAGTCCAAAATGAATTTCACTGAGCTAAAATCAAGGTGTCATAGGCTCTAATAGAGAACCCATTCCTTTTCCATTTCTAGCTTCTAGAGGTTGCCTGGGCTCAGGACCCTTCCCTCCATCATCAAAGCAAGCTGCTTCCAATCTTTCTCTCACTGTGACCTTCCTTGAGCCCCACTGGATAATTACATTGAGCCCAACTGGATAATCTAGCATAATTTCTCTTTGTGAATCCCTAATTTAATCAAATATTCAAAGTACTTTGACATGTGAGGTAATATTCACAGGTTTAGAATGTGGATATAGTAGGATACACCTGACACAGGTTTTTCTAACTCAACTTCCAATATAATTATTTTTCATTTATATGTTTTCTTAAAACTGCTCTTCCAAAACGCTTAGTTGAGAACCATCATTCAATTTTCATGAACAGAATTTGGATCTAATACTTAGGAATGTTGGAAGGAACAGCTTCTGTTTTTTTAGTTCATCCTATATAGTAGAGATATAATATGCAGACCACGTAATAGCCGGATCACAGATGAGCAAGCAGGAGGGTGAGGCAGTGAGCAACAAGTGGGCAGTGGAGAGGTACAGGAGGGGGCAGAGCAGCAGGTGGAAAGCTATAAAAGGGCAGTAGTATACTACTGGCTATAAGCGGGTGGTGGAGAGCTAGAGGAGGGAGCAGGGCAGCAATCTATGATGAGGGGCAGGGGGAAGCTACCAGAGGGTGGGGCAGTGGGTGGAGAGCTACTGGAGGGTGGCAGAGAGCTACTGGCGAGCTACTGGTGCATGGGTTCATGTGCAGGGCTACTAGTTCTATTATAAAACTCTCCAAATGATGTGACTAGCTCAGATGCCATTTTAGGGTATGATGATCATAAACAATGGCATTTTGGTTTGCTTTTTTATATGAAAAACTAGAGGCCTGGTACATGAAAATTCATGCATTGGAGGGGAGGTCCCTCAGTCCATCCTGCCCCCTCTCATAGTCGGGAGCCCTCAGGGGTGGGAGGTGACCCCGAGATCAGGGGAAGGCAATGCCCCCATCACCCCTCTGCTGCTGCCACTGCCGTCAATGCAAGTCTCAGCCAGCCCTGCTTGTGTGAGCCTCAGGCAGCCCTGGGTGGCTGGGCAGCCGACATCCGAGGCTTGTCTGTGCCAAAATTTCATTGTATTAATTGATTTTGGAAATTAAAAACTTTTTTACTTTCTTTATAAGTAATGTAGAGTGGTCCCTCGAGATATGAGTTTAATTCATTCCGTAACCTTGAGGCGTGGGAAACTATGAGACGCTCGAGTAGCGGTAAACTGGTGGGTCGTGTGCAGCCGGCCAATCTGCGCGATTACTCCTATCTCAAATGTTGCTCATATTTCAAAGCAAAAATAGCTTGCTCGATGGCCCGGATCTCAAAAATCTTGTATGTTAGGGCACTCGTATCTTGAGGTACTACTGTACTGAACTTTTAATTTTTTAGGAAACAGTAATTCCAGTTTGAAATATATATGATATACAACAATAGCAATGACTATCAAAAACACAAAATTTTTACCCTGAATTCTGAACATTTAGGACCGTTAAGAATTTTTTTGACAGATTTTCAGTGTTACCATATTTTACTCTTTCTTTTTATTGGAGATAACAGTTGTTCACTTTTTTTTTATTGGCTTGCCCCTAATAATGTCTTTATAATTGAAATACATTTCCTATGTTTTTCTTTTGTTTCTGTCTTTATAGCTTAAGAAATGTATTAAAACTCCAGAAATCCCTTCAAAACATGTGAGGAACTGGGTCCCAAAAGTGTTGGAACAGCGACGACAAGGCTTGGAAACATATTTACAGGTAAGATGTGCTTAGATGCTCAGTTTATATGGCATAGTTTAAATAGCCCTTTATCTCAGTGCTTTTTCCTCAGAA
>PVJN01058544.1:0-12125 GCA_004026805.1 Lasiurus borealis | reverse complement strand
CCAGGCCAGCAGAAGAGGGCAGTTGGGGGAAAGGGGACCCAGGCCTGCAGAGGAGGGCAGTTGGGAGACCAGGCCTACAGGGGAGGGCAGTAGTGGGCAATCAGGCCAGCAGGGAGGGCAGTTGAGAAGGACCTAGGCTTTCAGAGGAGGGCAGTCGGGGGGGAGGGCAGGCCTGCAGAGGAGGGCAGTTGGCAGGATGACTGGGCCAGCAGGGGAGGACAGCTGGGGGAGGAGGAGACCATGCCAGCAGAGAAAGACAGTTGGGGGGTACCAGGCCTGCAAGGGAGGGCAGTTGGCAGAGGACCAGGCCTGCAGGGAAAGGCAGTTGAGAGCCAGCAGTTGAGAGCCAGCAGTTCTAGATTATGCGAGGGATGTCTGACTACTGGGATCGGGCTTAAATGGAAGGTCAGACATCCCTCAAGGGGTCCCAAATTGGAGAAGGTGCAGGCTGGGCTGAGAGACAGCACCCCATGCATGATTTCATGCACCAGGCTTCTAGTATATTAATAAATGTGTTATGCATATATATACATATACTAAATATAATATGCATAATTAATATATATTGATATAATTAATGTATAATATAATATGCTAAATGTAATATTTAGTATGCTTATATTTAACTAGAGACCCAATGCACAAAGATTCATGCAAGAATGGGCCTTCCTTCCCCTGGCTGCTGGCACTGCCTTCGCTATGATGGGAGCTGCCTTTCCACCTTCCTATGCTGCCCAGAGGCCCAGAGTGGCTGAGGGTGGTGTGAACACCTGCATTGTTGCCATGATAATGATGCAAGTGTCCCACCCTGCCCCCGCCCGCTCAGTCCCTGTGTATGTAAATTAACCCACCATCTGTGTTGGGTTAATTTGCATACTTACTCCTGATTGGCTGGTGGGTGTCACGAAGGTACAGTCAATTAGCATGTTACTTTTATTATGTAGATATTTGACATAATATTCAAAAATATAGTTTTTAAATGTTACAGTTTGCATCAAGATACCTTTCAGATCACACTATATGTATCTAAGAAATCAGATCATGATTTTACATGTTTAAATACGAATTATTATTTAGAATACAAAAATAAGGCACTTGAAGTCAGAAATGTCACATCATTCACTCAGCTCTTTAAAATCTTCTCATTCTCTTATTAAGCATCTCTTCTGCCCCCTGGCTCTTGTCTGTCTGGAACTTCATTCTCATACCACTTATCTCTAGATTTTTATACTTAAACTACCTTGGTCACTTCTACACACACCTCAGGGCCTTTGTACTGGCTATGTCCTTTAGCCATATATTCACCTCTTCCCAATTCATTCTAAAGCTCTGCCTCTGGGCTCAAATGTTACCTCTCCCCAGAAGACTTCCCTGGCAAAGGAAATAAAAGAAAAATAAACAAATGGGACTATATCAAACTAAAAACTTTTGCACAGGAATGGAAACCATTAACCAAACAAAAAGGCAACCTACTGAGCGAGAGGAAAATATTTGCAAATGTTATATATGGTTGGATACTAATATCCAAAATATTTAAAGAACAGCTATAACATTAAAAAAAGGAAACAATTTGATTAAAAATAAATAAAGGACCTAAATAGACATTTCTCCAAAGAAGACATACAGATGGCTAAGAGACATATGAAAAGATGCTCAACATCACTAATCATCAGGGAAATGCAAATCAAAAGGAAAATGAGACATCACCTCTCACTTGTCAGAATGGCTGTTATAAAAAGACAACAAAGAATAGTGTTGGTGAGGATGTGGAAGAAAGGGAGCCCTCTCAGGCACTGCTGGTGGGAATACAGGTTGGTGCAGCCAGTATGGAGGTTCCTCAAAAATTAAAAATAGAACTACCATATGACCCAGCAATTAATTCCACCTTTAGGCATTTGTCCAAAGAAAATGAAAATAATAAGAAGAGATATGTGCACACTATGTTCACTGCAACATTATTTACAACTAGAGGCCTGGTGCACAAAATTCATGCACTGGGGGCAGGAGTGCCCCTCAGCCCGGTCTGCACCCTCCCTCTTGCAGTCTAGGAGCCCTCAGGGAGATGTCCAACTGACAGTGTAGGTGAGGAGTGGGCCTAAATCAGCAGTCAGACATCCTTAGCACTACTGTCCACTGCGCTCACCAGCTGTGAGCCTGGCTTCTGGCTGAGCAGCGCTCCCACTGTGGGAGCACACTGACCACCAGGGGGCAGCTCCTGCATTGAGCATCTGCCTCTTGATGGTCACTGTGCATCATAGCGACTGGTCATTCTGCAATCTGGTTGATTTGCATATTAGCCTTTTATTATATAAGATAGCCAAGGTATTCCATCTCTTTACCTCCACTTCCACTTCGACTTAGAAGCTCATATCTCATTTGGTCTGGCACAATAGCCTCCTAACTGTCATGTGTGCTATCCCTAGGCACGAGCCTCCAATCCATCCTTCCATGCTACAGACACTGCATGGTGATCTGAACATGGTGTTCACCTATGAAGAACTCTTCAAAGCTCCCCAAAATCCATGAAACTGATTTTCACTCTATTTGTTAGACTTTCCCAGAGAGACGTTTAACATACAATTCGTGGGCTCCATCATAACTGAATCTAAACCAATTACATCACCCACAGTAATTTTAAGAATCACTGCTTTACAAGGTACACTCTAAACCTTTTCAGATGATATACATGGTTCATCATCAGTTTTACCAACAGCCTTTGAGCCTCATTTTTCCAGCCTCTAGATATACTTGAGCCAAACACACTATTCCCTGTCATGCTACTCGCCCATCTTTGCCATCCCATGTGTCCCCACTCATCTGGCATGACCCTCTGCATTACTTCTAGTTTGGGGAAAGCTTTGCATTTTCCTCTGCTCCTTGGGATCTTCTTCCCTTTCACTCTTATATATCCTGCACTTACCTGGATTGTAGCAGTTGGCTATAGCAGTAGGCAGGAAAATACTGGTTGAAAATGATTGATCAAAGTCAATTACCCACTTATTAAATAAGTTTCTGCAATCATCAAACAAATCACTCTTTTTTTCCCTTTTGAGCCTCAATTCAAGAAGTCAACATTAAAGCAATCAAATCAATGAAAACATTCAACCTATACAGACATATCTTGGAGATACTGTGGTTTCAGTTCTAAACCACCACAATGAAGTGGGTATCACAATAAAGAGAGTTGTAATATTTTTGCTGGTGAAGGGCCTTGCTTTCAATTTGTAAACAAAACAACAATAACAACAAAAACACCTATGGAGCACAATAAGGTGAAAAGCAATAGAGCAAAGTATACCTATATTTTAGGAACTCTATTACTATATATTACTCACATGTCATAAATAAAAACAGCTATAAAGCCTTAAGCCTTGCATGAATACACATTACATCTTTTCCTAGGAATGTTTTAAGTCCATTTTGAAATTTTTTTTTTTTAAAGGAGCTCTATGCAAAAATGAGCATCAGACCATAAGAAAGCATACTATGCCGAGACCAGTTTGGCTCAGTGGATGGAGTGTCAGCCTGCAGACTGGGGGGTCCCGGGTTCGATTCCGGTTGGGGGCATGTACCTTGCTTGCAGGCACATCTCCAGTGTGGGATATGTAGGAGGTGGCTGATTGATGTCTCTCTCTCATCAATGTTTCTGACTTTCTGTCCCTCTCTCTTCCTCTCTGTGAGAAGTCAATAAAATATATTAAAAAAAAAAGAAAGAAAGAAAGAAAGAAAGAAAGAAAGAAAGAAAGAAAGAAAGAAAAGAAAGGAAAGAAAGAAAGGAAGAAAGGAAGAAAGGAAGAAAGGAAGAAAGGAAGAAAGAAAGAAAGAAAGAAAGAAAGAAAGAAAGAAAGAAAGAAAGAAAGAAAGAAAGAAAGAAAGAAAGAAAGAAAACACAGTTGTAAGTAACGGCTTTATATTTAATCACTAGAAGCCTGGTGCATGAAATTCATACACTCAAGGGGAGAAAGGTCCCTCAGCCCAGCCTGTGCCCTCTCGCAGTCTGGGAGCCCTCGGGGGACCAGATTAGGCCTGGTCCTCACAGTTGGACATCCTTAGCACTGCCGTGGGGGCAGGAGAGGCTCTCGTCCCTACCGCTGCGCTTTCCAGCCATGAGCCTGGCTTCTGGCTGAGCAGCGCCCCCCTCCTGTGAGAGTGTACTGACCACCAGGGGGCAGCTCCTGCATTAAGCGTCTTCCCCCTGGTGGTTAGTGCGCATCATAGCAACCAGTCATTCTGCCATTTTGTTTATTTGCATATTAACCTTTTATTATATAGGATTGTCTTTGGAACAGATGTAGAAAGACCTGCAGAAGTGTTTATTACTTTACTGTGATTTTCCCAAAAGGAAAATAAAACAAAAAGTAATTTTAAAGAATAAAGAATAGATTGGATATTGAAAACAGAAATTAATAAAAGAATGTACTATACAGTGGTCTAGACCCTAGAGCCACATTAGAATCACTAATGTGGGAAGTTTTATGCATACCATGCTATACCTGTAAGAGATTCTGGTCTAATGGGTCAGAGATGGGCTTCAGCATCAGAATTTGTTCAAAGTTCCCTAGGGGATCCCACTGTGAGTTAAGTAGAGAACCATAAGTCAGCACCTTCCCCGCTATTACAAAGCTTATCTTTCAAAAAGAATCTGCAATTAACTCTTTGCAATCAACATTATTTTTCTCCCGTGAAGGGAAAAGAGAATATGAACACCATTAACTGGAATATATTAATAACAGTTAATAGATATACTGGAATTATTTTGTGTCAAGCATTATTCTAAGAGTTTCTAATACATTGACCTTTTTATTCCTCGCAATGGCTCTGGAGAGTCGGCACAATTTTATGCTATTCTATAAAAATAGCTAACAGTTGCATAATGCTTAACACTGCCATATATTATTCTGAATGCGGCTGTATATATGACTCGTTCAATCTTCACAAAATTTCTGTTAATATATCCATTTGATAGGGACAAAACTAAGTCGCAGAGAAAAGTAACTTATATAAGGCCATACAATTAATGAATGATAGCTGGGATTTGAAGCCAGGTGGTTGTCTAGCTCCAGACTTAATTAAAAAACAAAATCCTAGTGCTCTGTGCTTGGCACAAAATATACTAATATGCAATTGGGTTACTAAGCATGTCTTTATTTTTCTCCTCTTGAGAAAACAGTAATACAAAGAGGAAGATACTCATTTAAGAAGAGTGAAATAAGAATCATTTGATTTTAGGTTCGAGACAGGTAACACTACTGAACCCAATTAGAGTTTTCATGACTTAGAATGAAAAAGAGTTAAAGGTGATGAAGACAAGAAATCCAATTCTCCATGAGACATGAAGGCAAGAGATTGATTCGAAACCTGACTCCTCCTCTCTGTGAGCTCCATGAGGACAAGGAACGGGTGTGCCTTCCCTGCTCAGAGAAAGTGCTGGGTAAATATATTTGAGCAAATGAAATCAGAAGATGTAAGATGACTGAATTCTAAGGTACACTATTTTTAATTTTTTAACACTGTTTTTCATATTTCAAGATATTTATCATGTATGTTTACATGTCCTATGTCACAGAAAATTTAATTCTGTACAATAAACATTAGATGACTAAAATATATTATTTTTCATCAAAATGTTGGTCTTTTAATATTTTAACTTATGCATGCAAATTTTACCTTAAAATTAAATATATATAAGTTTAATAAATATATAATTATTTATGGACTTAAAAAGATACTCATATAATTATTAAGTTTATGAAAATTAACATTTCTAATAATCAGCTCAATGCAATCGCTAGGCGACCACATTGCTAACTCAAGGCCAAGTCGTTAGGCAATCTCTTGGGCCTGACTGCTCCTCAGGTGGGGTGGCCATGTGTCCCTTTATCTGGTTTGATTCCTCCATTTGTAGCTGGTGTCTCTGCCTTCCTCTTGATTCAGAAAGCACAACCCTAGACCTTCCCTTAGCCAATGACACCACAGCTGCACTCTGCATTCTCACCAGAAAATAGGCATAATTCAACCTTCCCGTTGATCAACCTAATATACAACATTTGCGTCATCTCTGAAGAGCTCTCTGAAGAGCACTCTAAATTTTAAAATAAAATGAGTAAGGACCATAACTGCATTGTCTCCAAGTAGAATTCCTCCTGCACAACTGCCCTCTGTGTGACAGTCCTGGCCTACATTGAGGGGCTATCTAAGAAACACCCAGGGGAACCATGATGCTACGCCACTCACACAGAAGTGCTGCTGAGGATGGGGAGCCTCTGTGGCAAAAATTTGTCTCAGATTTGAGTATCATGGTAAGTTAGGGATCTCTTTCATGTCAGGAAAACAGATGCCCAACATGTCTTTTACAATTTTTTTTTCTTATTTTTCTATGTTTCCCCTTATTTCATCACATTTTATTTTATTGTATATTCTTTTTATTAACCTCTATATATTTCTTTAAACATCTCTTTTTGAGGTACTAGTATTCTATGAATAAACTGTTCTATGATAAAAATATATGAAACTAAAAGGGATAATGAAAAGTTTAGATACCACTGACTGTGAAGAATGAGGGACATGACCTTCAAAATTATAAATGGTAAGTAAAGATTTCACAGTCTCAAAAAATTAAGGCATGACTTCACTCATTCATTGGTTCCAAAGAGTACCTGCTGAATTTTTTCAAAAATTATTTTGATTCAATTAATTTAGAAACTTGTAACGTACTTATTATACTATAAATATCCAACACCTTTGTGAGAAAGGGTGCTAAATGCTAAGTCATGACTCAAACTGATTTATATTCAGTGAAGCTTTAACTAGAGTGTTGTTTAATAGACACTACAGTATTGTTAAGTAGTGAGTAAATGAAGAGAACATTAGAATTCTGAGAAACTGCAACCCCTCAAGATTGAAGTTTACTTAGGTTTTCTTTAATAACCTAAAAAAATCAAATAATGACTTGACATTAATTTCTTAAATAATGATTTAAGACACTAATTATTTTTATTTCCATGAGGCTTACATTTAGCTCAAATACTTCATTGAAAACTATATCTTTGTGCAAAAGAAATGACATGCTGTAATCAAATTAAAATGTAGTATAGTTATATGACAGATTTCTTTGTATGTTGACCACTAATTCACTACGTAGAAAAGAGACTTACTGAAATAAATGTTTCTCAAAACAGCTTTTGGCTCTGGCCAGTGTGGCGGTGTGGCTCGGTTGGTTGCACATTGTGTCATGAACTGATGAGGGATTGCTGGTTCAATTCCAGGTCATGGCACATACCCAGTTTTGGGCTCCATAACCTATGGTGAGGTGCTTATATCAGACAGTCAATCAATGTTATGTTCTTGCCCTCTCCCATCCTCTCTCTCTAAAAATTAGATTTGTTCAAAAAAACTTTTTTAAAAAACACCAGCTTTTTGGAGACCAAGACAAAGAAAGTGGAAATAGAAAATTGATTTGAAAGAGTTTTCAGAAAATTAGAATCCTTATGATCAACTAAAGAGAGAATATCTAAGGTTTTTAACCTAATATGAATATTTATGTTATCATGGAGCTTATTTCAAATTGCATAAAATCATTGTCCAAACTTAACGTGTTTCACAACTGTTGGAAATCACCTTGGAAAGTATACATTGTCATGATCCAGGGGATAAGGCATTGGTGAACAATGAAAATGGACTAACTCAGACTACAAAATATGGAAAAACCATACTATACTTCTTCTTCAACTGGAAATACAATTTTATTTTGCACAATGAAGGAAACAGTATGGCAGAAAAGAAATTTCATAAAATCAATGCATGATGATTTCATCTGACAAATTGAATGGGGGTGGGGAAGTAAGTGTGAGAAGCTTATGCCTTTAGTAAAGTTGAAAACTAAATACTGAATCAGAACCAAGGAAAGATTTTTGAAAGACTAAATTTTAGAAAAAATTCCAGAGCTATACTTTCCCAGAGATATTAATGTACTTCTTGGGCATATACCATGTTCATGATACAACAAAATCAGCATTTCATAAGATGAAAGCCCATAATAGGAAGAAGCCACAGGACATGCAATAGCCCTATAAGGACAGCATGCATATTTAACCTTAATGGAAATGTTAGGAAGAATTTATATGTTGTTACATTTTTTATGGTGTAAATCTCTGGTATTACAAGCCCAGGGAAACACTTCCAGAACATATCCTTTTGTGAAATAATGGCACTTTCTAGAGTGTTTATAGCCTTTAGGGGTAAGACATAAGATATTCTGAATTTAATTCTTTAAGAAATCGAATAAAAATCTATTTAGTCATAAGAAATGGTTTCTTCAACCTATAGAGAAATATTTTTTGTGAATACAAAGCTAAGTTTTCTTTGAAACAACATTTAATGAGGTGAAATAAAGATATATATTCTGTGGCTCCATTTAACTGTAAACATTAAAAAGATAAATTCAGCCGAGATTGGTTTGCCTCAGTGGATAGAGCGTCGGCCTGCAGACTGAAAGGTCCCAGGTTCGATTCCACAATTCTAGTAGGGGGTGTGCAGGAGGCTGCTGATCAATGTCATTCTCTCATAGAAGTTTCTGACTTTCTATCCCTCTCCCTTCCTCTCTGTGAAAAATCAATTAAAATATATTAAAAAATAAAATAAAATAAATTCAAACTATACTAAATATGACTCTTAGATGAAATGCAAAACTCCCTAATAGGGAAATGAATCCTTAAAATTAAAATTTATTTTAATGCTTGAATATAACAGATCCTACTGAAACAAAACAACAACAAAAAACACACCAGAATTTCCAATTCTGCTAAGACACCAGCTGAAAATGAGTTATAGAAATAATCTTTTAATTGTGGGGACTTTCTAGTTATTTAGTGAAAACATACCTATAAAAAGAAAGTACGTATAACTATATTGTATGACATACTGATTCTAACAGTCAAGTTTGAAAAAAATTATTCCTCCCCTAAATTATTTAAAATACACATCTCATTCTCACTGGAAAACATCACTTCATTTTCTAGAGAATATTTTAATGAAATTTGCAACATGTGGGTTATCTGGTTCAAAATATCAAGATTCTTATGCCTACCTGAACCACTTAAAATAAGTGCACCAGGAAAATTCAACATGCAAGGAGTTAAAATAAGCCTGGGAGGAGAACCTTGTGGACAACAATAGGACATCAAGGGGACTGAAGACTGCTAAAGTCATCAAAACACAAAAACAAAAACCCTAAACCACTCCACGTCCCTGCCAAACAACGTTTCAGAGCCATATGCAGCCTCCCAAGCTGCCAGATGGCAGCTCAGATAACTAGAAAAACAGTAGCCAAGATTGAGCTCAACCAAAATGTGAACTGAACCAGCCGTGGATGCCAATCAATTCTAACACTCACAGACTGAATAGAATAATTTCTCACAAACATTTGGTAATTTTTACGGATACATCTTCAGGTATAAATGAGTATAACAGCGACCCAGTACATCTGTTGGTATTAACATCTGTCACGTGTGTAATACCTTGAAAACTTGGTGTTCCCATCTCCAGGTGAGGAAGGCAGAATCTCAATTCTGACTCTCCAATGGCCTCAGGCTCACAAAGAACCAGTCGGTCTGAGGCTGACCAGCAGCCAAAGGCCTCCTTATTCAGAAGAGGTCAAGCCATTCCGGGGCCCCAGGTGTGATCTGGGTGCACATCCTGGGAGCCATGAGCACATTCATTTACTGAGGAGCTGATGAAAAGCAGCGTATATTACCATGCACTTAAAATTTATTTATTCTTTATCATTAAGGACAAAGGGAAAAGAAGTGGTTGGAGTTGATGAAGAAGGAAACAAAGCAAGAGTCTAACAGAAAGACAAATTTTCTCAGACCACCAGGGCCTCATTGTGAGAATTAAAGCTATACATCATTTTCCTGAGAAAACCAAGGCACTTGGAGAGGCCGTTCCAGCTGCCTTGAGAGACAGGTTCCTTCGAGTTGATGACACAATGAGATACTACTGACCTACTTTTCTTCAGAAAATTCTAGAGAAACTCAGAAAAATGGGCCATTATTCTGGAAACTAATCTAGAAATCTACACAGTAATCATTTTTTATTGTAGATAGAGTCTGATGTCTTTGTATTCTTTATGTAGGTTAAGTATATGCTTCTTAAATAACATTTTCCACACTGTCTTCTTTTTAAAAAATATGTTTTTATTGATTTTAGAGAAAGAGGAAGGGGAGAGAGAGAGAGAGAAACATCCATGGACTGGCCCGGCATGCACCTGGCTGGGGGACCAAACCGGCAAGATGGGAACTGAACCAGCAACATTTCAGCGTAGGAACAACACTTCAACCAGCTGAGCCACACCAGCCAGGCTTCCCCACTATCTTCTTAAGATCAGTTATTAAATATGATGTTCAAAGGCTGAAGCAAATATTTCTAATGCATGTTTTAAACACTCTTCCATGTTTTATAATAATGGATTCCTCACACTTTTAAATACTGAAACAGTCCTGGCTGGTTTGGCTCAGTGGATAGAGCTTTGGTCTGCGGACTCAAGGGTCCCAGGTTCAATTCTGGTCAAGGGCATGTGCCCAGGTTGTGGGCTTGATCCTCAGCAGGGGGCGTGCGGGAGGCAGCCAATCAATGATTCCCTCTCATAATTTATGTTTCTTTCTCTTCCTTTCCCTTCCTCTATGAAATCAATAAAAATATTTTTTTTAAGTAAAAATAGCCAAAACCAGTTTGGCTCAGTGGATAGAACATCAGTCTGCGGACTGAAAGGTTCCAGGTTCGATTCTGGTCAAGGGCACATACCTTGGTTGCAGGCACATCTCCAGTAGGTGTGCAGGAGGCAGCTGATCGATGTTTCTCTCTCATCAATGTTTCTAACTCTCTATCCCTCTACCTTCCTCTCTGTAAAAAAAAACAATAAAATATATTTTAAAAAATAAAAATTCCTATGTGTAATACCTTAAACAATAAAATTAAATTTAAAAGAATAAAAAGAACATACTGAAAGATATTGGTTTCATTTTTTTTTTGCCAAAAAACCTTAAACTTGAATTTTTAACTACAAAAAAGTATTGTCTAACTCTTGATATAGATGAATCAATTAATCCATGTTATATATAATATAATAAATACGTGACCTATTCAGCATTGTAATAATAGCTAACACCTGACAATTTACTATGTGCCAGACATTATGTTAAGAGCTTCACATGGAATCATTCATTTTACCATTTCACTTAATCTCCAAAATCAATGAGGTAAACACTGTTATAATTTCCACTTTCAGTTCAATTAAACCAAGGCTCAGAGAAGTAACTTACAAAAGACAATGAAACTAATTAGTAGAGTGATGACTCCAACCCAAATTCAAGTTTATATTTTCTTCTCTGAGTTTCTCTCCTTCTCTCTTTCTCTCTCAATATTGAGCTTAATTGTATATACAACACAGATAAAGCAGACTTCAACTGAACAGTAAAGAAGAATACTAGAAGATTCCTATGTTTATAAAAATATAATTTATATTTAAGAAAAGCTACATGATCTATGTATTTTAATATTTTTATCCAAGTATTTCCTGTAAAATCTGAAAGCCTATTCATCATCTTTTAAAAGATATAATTGCATCATGAATGTTCCATCTATTCAAATTCAAAAATCTTGAACATGTGTCCATAACAGTGCTGTTACCTCTGTAAGAACTTTTATTCGGAAGAAAAGTAGTCACAAAATCCTGAAATCCATGGAAGATATAGATAAAAGAAATTCAAAATTTTAAGAAAGTTCTGTCGCAGATGGTTCTTTTAAAAGAAATATGGAAACAAAATTACTGATCAATTTCATAACTTATTCTATTACCAGATGTGAAATCTCACCTTTACTCAGGATGCCAACCCATAATGGAATAGATCAGTTTTTCCACAGAATGTGAGCACTAGAAAAGATGGGCATCATTTCAACTAACCTGAAATCCAAACAGGAAAGCCTTAATGTGGCTGTGCCCCAACTGACCTACTCAGGTGTTTCATAAATATAATATTCCTTGGTGATGACATTTTCCATCATTCTTTTAAAGAAGACATTGAGACTTCATATAAATATTAAATCAATGCCTCCTCTAAAAAAAAAAA
>PVJN01058543.1:10000-12123 GCA_004026805.1 Lasiurus borealis | reverse complement strand
AGAAAGAAAGGAAGGAAGAAAGAAAGAAAGGAAGGAAGGAAGGAAGGAAGGAAGAAAAGAGAGAGAAACAATGAGAAAGAAAGGAAGACAAACGAAAGAAAAAGAGAAAGAAAGAAGGAGAAAGAAAGGAAATAAGGAAGAAAAGAAAGAGAGAAAGAAAGAGAAAGAAAGGAAGGAAGAAAAGAGAGAGAGGAACAATGAGAAAGAAAGGAAGACAAAAGAGAGAAAAAGAGAAAGAAGGAGAAAGAAAGGAAAGAAGGAAGAAAAGAAGGAGAGAGAGAAAGAAAGAGAAAGAAAGGAAGGAAGGAAGGAAGGAAGGAAGAAAAGAGAGAGAAACAATGAGAAAGAAAGGAAGACAAAAGAAAGAAAGAGAGAAAGAAGGAGAAAGAAAGGAAAGAAGGAAGAAAAGAAAGAGAGAGAGAAAGAAGGAGAAAGAAAGGAAGGAAGAAAAAAGAAAGAAAAAGAGAAAGTAAGAAAGAAAGGAAGGAAGGAAGGAAGAAAAGAAAGAGAGAGAGAGAAAGAAGGAGAAAGAAAGGAAGGAAGAAAAGAAAGAGAGACAGAAAGAAAAAGAAAGGAAGGAAGGAGGGAAGATAAGAAAGAGAGAGAGAAAGGAAGGTAGGAAGAAAGAGAGAGAAAGAAAGAGAAAGAAAGGAAGACAAAAGAAAGAAAAAGAAAGAAAGAAGGAGGCCTGCAGGAGGCAGGTGATCCATGATTCTCTCTCCTCATGGATGTTTCTCTCTCTCTGTCTCTGATGTTAATAAAAGTGTATTTAGCCCTGGCTGGTGTGGCTCAGTGGATAGAGCGTCGGCCTGTGGACTGAAAGGTCCCGGGTTCGATTCCCGGTCCAGGGCAGGGACCTGGGTGGCGGGCACATCCCCAGTGGGAGGGGGTGTGCAGGAGGCAGCCGGTCCCTGATTCTCTCTCTCCTTTTGGATGTTTCTCTCTCTCCCCCTCTCTCTTCTCGCTCTCTAAAATTAATAAAAACGCATGCCGATCTTATGTTTTTGAAATAGGTTTTCGTTTTAAAATGGAGCCGTATTGAACTCCTGGTTTATAGGTTGTGATGCTGAACCACCGAGGAAACAGCAGCCAGGAAAATCATGCTGATCTTAAGAAAAAAATAAGAAAGAAAGAAAAAGAAAGAAAGGAAGAAAGAAAGAGAGAAAGAAAGGAAGGAAGGAAGGAAGGAAGGAAGGAAGGAAGAAAGGGAAACATAGAAAGAAACAAAGGAAGAAAAAAGAAAGAAAAAGACAAATAAGTAAAGAAAAACAGCAGAAAGCAAGAAGGATAGAAAGAGAAAGAGAAAGAAAGAAAAGATGAAAAACAAAGAAAGAGAAAAAGGAAAGAAAGAAAAAATAAAGAAATAAAATAAAAAAGACTGAAAGAAAGAAAAAAGGAAAGAGGGAGGAAAAGAAGAGAGAGAAAAGAAAAAATAAGAGAGAAAGGAAGAAAAAAGAATGAAAGGAAAAAAGAAAGAAAAAAGATAAACAAGACAGAAAAACAGAAGGAAAAAGAAAGAAAGAAAAAAGGAAAGGAAGGAGCAAAAGAGAAAGGAAGAAAAAAAAAGGTGAAAGAAAGGAAGGAAGAAAGAAAAGAAAGAAAGATAGAGAGAAAGAGAGAGGGAAAGGAAGGAAGGAAGAAAAGCAAGGAAAAGAGAGAGAGAAAGAAATGAAGGAAGGAAGAAAAGAAAGAGAGTGAAAGGAAGGAAAAAAAGAAAGAAAGAAGGAGAAAGGAAGGAAAAGAGACAAGAAAGAAAGAGAGAAAGAGAAAGAAAGGAAGGAAGAAAGGAAAGAAGGGAGGAAGGAAGAAAGAAAGAAAAAGAGAAAGAAAGGAGAAAAAAGGAAGGGAGAGAAAGAAAGGAAAGAAAAAGAGAAAGAAAGAAGGAGAAAGAAAGCAAGAAAAAGAGACAGAAAGAAGGAGAAAGAAAGGAAGAAAAGAAAGAGAGAGAAAGAAAAGAAGGAGGAAAGAGAAGAAAGAAAGAGAGTGAAAGAGAGAAAGGAAGAAAGGAAGGAAGGGAGGAAGAAGAAAGAAAGAAAGAAAGAAGGAAAGAGAAAGAAAGAAAGATGGAAAGGAAGAAAGAAAAGAGAAAGAAAGGAGAAAAAAAGGAAGGAAGAAAAGAGAGA
>PVJN01058543.1:0-2500 GCA_004026805.1 Lasiurus borealis | reverse complement strand
CTCTCTTTTTTTAAAATTAAATCTTTATTATTCAGGTTATTACATTTGCTTCTTTTTTCCCCTCCACTTTATCAAACCAGTTTATTCTTTTACCTTCTCTCTCTCTCTCTCTCTTTTAAATTAAATCTTTATTATTCAGGTTATTACATTTTTTTTCTTTTTTTCCCCCTCCACTTTAGGAAACAAGTTTATTCCTTTAGATACTCTCTCTCTCTCTCTCTTTTTTAAAAAATTAAATCTTTATTATTCAGGTTATTACATTTTTTTTTCTTTTTTCCCCTCCACTTCATCAAACTAGTTTATTCCTTTACCTTCTCTCTCTCTCTCTCTCTCTCTCTCTCTCTCTCTCTCTCTCCTCTTTTTAATTAAATCTTTATTATTCAGGTTATTACATTTGCTTCTCTTTTTTCCCCTCCACTTTAGGAAAACAGTTTATTCCTTTATATTCTCTCTCTCTCTCTCTCTTTTTAAAATTAAATCTTTATTATTCACGTTATTACATTTTTTTAGCTTTTTTCCCCTCCACTTTATCAAACCAGTTTATTCCTTTACACTTTCTCTCTCTCTCTTTTTTTTTAAATTAAATCTTTATTATTCAGGTTATTACATTTTTTTTTAATTAAATCTTTATTATTCAGGTTATTACATTTTTTTTCTCTTTTTTCCCCTCCACTTTAGGAAAACAGTTTATTCCTTTCCCTTCTCTCTCTCTCTCTCTTTCTTTTTAAATTAAATCTTTATTTTTATTCAGGTTATTACATTTGCTTCTCATTTTTCCCCTCCACTTTATCAAACCAGTTTATTCCTTTACCTTCTCTCTCTTTTTTTTTAAAATTAAATCTTTATTATTCAGATTATTACATTTTTTTCCCCCTCCACTTTAGGAAACCAGTTTATTCCTTCACATTCTCTCTCTCTCTCTTTTTTTAAAATTAAATCTTTATTATTCAGGTTATTACATTTATTTCGCTTTTTTCCCCTCCACTTTATCAAACCAGTTTATTCCTTTACCTTCTCTCTCTCTCTTTTTTAAAAAAAATTAAATCTTTATTATTCAGGTGATTATATTTGCTTCTCTTTTTTCCCCTCCACTTTATCAAACCAGTTTATTCCTTTACCTTCTCTCTCTCTCTCTCTCTCTCTCTCTCTCTCTCTCTCTTTCTCTCTCTCTCTCTCTCTCTCTTTTAAATTTAAATCTTTATGATTCAGGTTATTACATTTGCTTCTCTTTTTTCCCCTCTAATTTATCAAACCAGTTTATACCTTTATATTCTCTCTCTGTTTTTTTTTTTAAATTAAATCTTCATTATTCAGGTTATTACATTTATTTCTCTTCTGCCCTTACATTGATCTGTGCTCCCGATTCTATCCTATTCACCAGCTTATTCTGTTCGTCAGATTTTTAAATTCGCTTAATTTTCAGATTCCCTTGTGGAGAGACGTGTATTTGTGGTTCGTAATTTTTTTGGCTTTTACCTTTTTCTTCTTCTTTCTCTTCTAAAAAGAGAGCACCTTTCAGCATTTCCTATAAAACTGGTTTGGAGCTGATGAGCTCCTTTATAGCTTCTCTCGTACGATGATGGGTTTATACAATAGTGGTCATTTATAAATACATTTTTCTTTTTTTTTTAATATATATTTTATGGATTTTTTGCAGAGAGGAAGGGAGAGAAAGAGAGAAACATCGATGAGAGCGAGAGACATTGATCAGTCGCCTCCTGCACGACCCCTCCCACTGGGGATGTGCCCACCACCCAGGCCCCTGCCCTGGACCGGGAATCGAACCCGGGACCCTTCAGTCCGCAGGCCGACGCTCTATCCATTGAGCCACACTGGCCAGAGCCTTTCTTTCTTTCTTTCTTTCTTTCTTTCTTTCTTTCTTTCTTTCTTTCTTTCTTTCTTTCTTTCTTTCTTTCTTTCCTTCCTTCCTTCCTTCCTTCCTTCCTTCCTTCCTTCCTTCCCTTCTTCTTCTTCTTCTTCTTCTTCTTCTTCTTCTTCTTCTTCTTCTTCTTCTTCTTCTTCTTCTTCTTCTTCTTCTTCTTCTTCTTCTCCTTCTTCTTCTTCTTCTTCTTCTTCTTCTTCTTCTTCTTCTTCTTCTTGTTTCCATTGATTTTTATTTATTTCTTCTTCTTATTATTTTTCCATTAATTTTTATTTATCTTCTTCTTCTTCTTCTTCTTCTTCTTCTTCTTCTTCTTCTTCTTCTTCTTCTTCTTCTTGGATGCAGTATTTTATTTATTTATTTTAAAATATATTTTATTGATTTTCTTTCTCTCTTTCTTTCTTTCTACCTTCTTTTTTAAAAAAAACATATTTTATTGATTTTCTACAGAGAGGAAGGGAGAGGGAGAGTCAGAAACATGGAGAGAGAGAGAGACATCCATCAGCCGCCTCCCGCACGCCCCCTCCCACTGGGGATGTGCCTGCCACCCAGGTCCCTGCCCTGGACCGGGAATCGAACCCGGAACCCTTCCTTCAGTCCGCACAGGCCGACGCTCTA